>JALRMI010000118.1:0-76334 GCA_026120165.1 Leptosphaerulina australis
TCTGCCATCGACAAGACGTCTCCGCGCTGGCTCTGAGCTCTGAAGAGTCAGGTTCCCAGGCTTCACCACGTGGAGGTGCGGAGTCCGATTTCGAAGCCCAAAGAGAGTTGATAGCTTCCCAGGCAATAAGGAGTTTAACATTTCCGGGCTTCAATGCTCGTACAATAGATGGAGTGTGATGTTTCCCAAGTTCACGTACAAGCTTTCGTTTCTTCCAATCTCTCAAACAAAGCATGAGAAGACTCTGGAAGCAGCGCTCATTCCGTCAAACAACCACTGGAGACTTAAAAAGAGGAACAGTACAATGCGGTATCTGAATTCAATATCAAGGCCAGACTCAAATCAATTTCCCTCTGGTACGAGAAGGTCGGAGCTTGCAACTCTTTGCTTCTCGATTTATCCAAATCCTTATGTTCGAAGATATGGGTCTTGCAAGGAAGGGCCTTGCAACTGGACAGTAATTATCCGATTCCAGGGCTGTAAAAAAGCTCCTTCTCTAACATAAGATTCCAGCGCCAGATGTAGGCTAAGGCGCTCTACGAGAAGATAATTGTGATGTACTGTAGAGGATATAGCTTCGGTTTGCAGCTCTAGGAGAGCTTGGGCTAGTCTTTAGATAGCTTCCAGACCGAAGATGCAAGGGCCAAAGATATTTTGGTCCTCAAACTGTAGGCTCAGGTGAGTGAAAAGTACCGCACCATTCAGTCCTTTAGAAACGCGGCTCTGCAGAGCTGTGACAGTTGATAGTTGGCGCATATACTTAAATTTGATAGCGCGGAGAACTTGCAATGCTGCATCTGGCAGGCGACAGTGCGGTGACTGATCGAAGTGAAACGGCTGATATTCCAGATTTCCCCGCAGATAATGTCTCTGGTTCTTTACGAAAATCGAGGGAGAACCTTGGCCGATGTTGTTGTGGTATCATCATAGGATGAAGTTTGAGTGTGAATGGAAAGAATGTGATTGAAGCCTCGATGGGCTGTCCAGAGGCAGCGCTTGTCTTTGCGAGACTGCATGTCTGTTCGGCTATCAGCATTCATAGAATCTTAGTGTTGCACATTCTTGTCATACTTTGGGCCGACTATCGTGTCTTTGTTAGTAACCGTGTGGCCAAACGTGCTCAGCCAGGTTCTACCAAGTCACCACAGAACAGCATTGAACGAAAACCTCAAAGGCTCTCCATAGAACTAGATATTCGCAAATTTTCCAGTGTTTATGATGGTAGCCACACTTGCATTTGTGCGGTCCGTTCCATTACTTGTCTGGGTATATGACAAAAGCATCCTTGCCTATAACTTGAATTCCCTACTCTCCTCAACATCCACCGTAACCACACTCTCGACATGTGCTGTTGATTGACCGAATGAGAAATCGTACTGTCCACGATCAACCTTCCATTTCTTCGACACCTCATTGAAGTAGGCAAAGTCCTTGAGCGCAAGCGATAAACCAACCTCTTTCTCCTCACCGGCTCCCAGATATACCTTCTTGAACGACACCAAAGTCTTGATCGGGTGTTCAGAAGAATGTTGCTTTTTCCCAACGTACAGCTGAACGACTGCGGCGCCCGAAACACTACCAGTGTTCTTGACAGGTACAGTGGCCTTGAAAAGATCGGCAGAGGCCTGTTCAACCTTACCATGACCAAGGGCAAACGTGGTGTACGATAAGCCAAATCCGAAGGGAAACTGAATTTTATCCCGAGAGATACGGTCGTAGTGGCGGTAGCCGACGAAAACACCTTCTTCATATTTAACAGTGAGCTGGTCGCCCTTCTTCTCGCCTGGGAAATTATGGTAGGCCGGTGTATCTTCGAGACGCTTCGGGAAGGAGACAGGTAGTCTTCCCGAAGGGTTGACAGCGCCAGAGATGATGTCGGCGATTGCGTTACCAGCTTCCTGACCGGGGAACCAGGCCTGGACAAGTGCGGCGATCTTGTCAAGCCAAGGCATGGCCACAGCAACGCCGGTTGAATTCACCACAATGGTGTTGCGGTTCAGAGATGCGACCGCTTCGACAAGAGCATCCTGAGAACCGTCACGGGGCAAATTGAAGCTCTGTTGATCCTGGCCTTCCGTTTCCCAGGCAGGAGTATGTCCAGTGAATACTATTGCAATATCGACCTCCTTCGCAAGCTCCTTAGCTTGGGTAAGAATATCAAAATCATGTTCTTCTTGCAACATAAAACCCATTCTGAACCCAGGGAGACCAGCCAATATGCCCCAGTCAGAACCACCTGTGGGTGGCATGGTATGAATCTCAATATTGTACATTTCACCTTCCTTAAAGGGGACAGTGAATTCTTTTTCTGGATTGCCGCCAAGCAAGAAGCCCATAGGGTCTGGGGAGTTCTCCTTCTGCTCGAAAACTACCTTGCCGTTGATAGTAACTGTAGTGGGTCCAATGCCAGAGCAACCGAGATAGTGTTCACCTGTTGTGGAAGGGATGAACGTAGTAGTAAGCTTAACATTCTTGCCGATTGCCTCGTTGTCGAGGATTGGACTGAATGAAGACTCTTTGAATGCGTCAACAGTCTTGCAAGGCTTTGATTCGCCATCCTTGAATAGTTCCATTCTCCAACCATGGTTTCCTTGGCTGTCTTTGCAGTGCTCTGCAAGAGGTGGCAGTAAGCGATAAGTTTGAGCGCCCTTCGCAAACTTGAACTCAACATCTTCGCCATATGCAGCCTTCAACCCTTCCTCGGGTGTGATGCGGTAATGTGCATTGAGACTGGCGCTTCCGCCACCGTGAATGAGTGCTTCCTTAGCCAACCCAAAAAGCCCAATTTTTTTGCCCTTCACCTTCTCTTTCTTTAATGGAAGTATTGCGCCCTCGTTCTTCAGCAACGTAATACCTTCACTAGCAACCTGTCGAATCAATTTGCTGTGTATTGGGTTGATGACGGACCGCTCTGGTGGTATCTCAGGATTCTCGAATGCCCCAACTTTCTCGATGAGTTTCAACACGTTCCTTGCACGATCCGTGATAGTCTGCTCAGATATTTCACCATCACTCACGGCCTTTACGATGGCATCCTTTGTCCGCCACCTTGTAGGGCCGGGCATTTCGAGGTCTAGGCCTGCGTTCAACGAATTGGCAGTAGAATTTGTGCCTCCCCAGTCGCTCATGACGAGGCCATCCCAACCCCATTCACCGCGCAGTACCTGCTTCAGGAGAAATGTATTAGAGTCTGCATGGGTGCCATTGACTTTGTTGTAAGCTGTCATCACGGCCCATGGTTTGGCCTCCTTTACCACAATCTCGAAGGGTCTTAGGTAGATCTCTCGTAATGCACGCTCGGAGATTATTTCATTCACAGTCAAACGTTCTGTCTCTTGCTCGTTGGCTGCAAAGTGCTTGATCGTAGCTGCAATTCCCTTTTCTTGAATTCCGGTTACAACGCCAGCAGCCATTTTGCCGGTAAGGTAGGGATCTTCTGAAAAGCTTTCGAAATTGCGGCCACCCAGAGGATGTCTATGATTGCACATAGTTGGCGCGAGTCTGTAAAGGTTATTCATTGTAGCTCAGTGGTTTCCCAAAAAAGAATACTTACAGCACTCGTGCACTCTTGGTTTTGGTTTCTTCGGCCAACGCATTTCCTATCCGCTGTGCAAAGCCCGGATTCCATGTTGCAGCTGAACACACTGCAGCCGGGAAACATGCCGCTCGGGTTCCTCCAGCAAAGACTTCGCCTCGTGCGCCATTGGGTCCATCGCTTGTCTATGAAAGATTAGGTGGGATGACAGTCTAGTGTATCAGTCTCATACTTTGATGGCTGGTATTCCTTTCTTGGGAACAGGCACAGTTTCCCAGAAGTCCTTTCCAGCAAGCAGCGAAGCCTTCTCCTCAAGAGTGAGCGACCCGAGGATACCCTCGATCTTTGAACTCATGATTGTCGAGTTGAATCACTGAGACACTCCAGGTTATGATGTAAGATTCCGGATTTGGATCGACTATACTACCCAAGCTAGAAACGAAAGTCCAGGAAACACAAACGAAGCAAAACGAATGCTAAATTGGCAATTTTTTATAACAGGCGCTTTTGTTCCTCTTATAAGACCCGGAGCTCGCCATCTCTCGACCGTTCTCGGGAATGCTCGCCGTTTCTCCGTACCAGATCAAGTACCCACAGCACCGTAAGACAAGAAGTGGAGCTTTGGGCCTCGCATTATTGGTTCAAATGAGGAAACTACCCTATTGCCAACATCAAACGTGATAAGTGGACCCGAGGTTCACCCACTGCCGAAGATCTACCGTCCGAAGTATTCCCAGATAAATAGGCAGCGCAAGCTAGTCGAATACCAGATGATGACCAAATCGATCCAGGATGTGGAGATGCGGTTAGTGGTGCGGAGAGAGATAGACATTGAAAGGTGGGCAGAGGCCTCACGTGGATAATGTTCGGCTTAGTCAACCCACATGGGGTTGTTGGCCGAGGCTCTAATATAGGCGGTGCACTTGGCTGGACAGCAACACCACGTCATCTCGGATAATTGTAGATTTTCCGGGTCATGATTCGTATTCTTCACAACATTCACGTTTTTGTATACTTGAAAACATAATGAATGTCTCTGAAAAAGCTGCCGAGCTAGGCCGGCGGCATCCACTTCAACGGTTCGAGTCTCCATCGAAAGGGTTCTCAGGTGCTCTGCATGTACGTACTACGTTGAATTGTCAGAGATGGATAATACTTACTCAACCCTGTAGGTCGTTGGTCTCATCAGCTTCTACAGCTCTTTCAAATTGTATGACCCCCACGGTTCATTCTTGACCACGCTGATGTCCTATGCAGCTTGCATGATAACCCCAATCAATTTGTAAGTATCACAGACTCTTCGCTCAACATGTTCAGTGCTCGTAGACACTCTTACTGATGACTTACAGAACTCCTCCTATGGCTGGCACTTACAATTCCTTACCATAATCGGCATATCCATATCAACGCTCTGCTTCACCTTCGGTCTTCTTGCAGACATCACGTCCTCCACATCCACATCACTAAACTCACCAACTGCCTCTTCTACCTCATCCTCTCGCAGTTTTTCTGGCTACTTCTTCACCATCAAAAACTATATCTCCATCGTAGCTGCCCCCATCGAGATCGTAATCAGTATCCTGTACTGGGGACTTCGACTTATTGACACCAATCTTGTCGTTCCGCCAGACCTGCCCCTTCCACCGCTTGGTGCAGACCTTTGTTTTCACTTAGTGCCTGCTGTAGTATTGACTGCTGATGCAATCTTGTTGAGTCCACCATGGCCGAGTAGTCCAATGAATCCGCAAGCACCGCTGTTGACATTGGGAGTCAGTACGGGTGTTGCATTTGCGTATTGGTGGTGGATTGTGAGTACCTATCTGAAATAATAGTGAAAAATTCTGTTGATCAAGATAAATAGGAAATCTGCTATTCGCACAACGGATACTACCCTTACCCGATTTTTGAACTACTCACGACATATCAACGCATTGGCTTATTCGCTGTCAGTGGAGCGACGATGTGGTTTGCGGGTGGTGCCTTGCGGGCGTTATATGCTTATGTCAATGGCTACGAACTGACGGAAGCCTTGGAGAAGACGCAGAGGGCGCGCAAGATGGGGTCGGAAGGCAAATGGGAATAGGCCTGTCAGGATCAGAGAACTTGTGCAAAAGATTTCAGGAAAGCGAAAGCTGTGTGTATGAAGAAGACGTCAAAAAAAAAACACAAGAGAACGCAAAGAAGATCTCTCTTGACTCATATATAACAAGAAGCGTATCTTACAAATCATCTGCGTCCATCAGCAGTGAAGAATCCACTCCATAACCATAGCATGCTTTTCATCGGTAGTAACCATGTGAGATTGATGGAATGTCGTTATTCATGATCCATATCACGTAACAGTAGTAAATGAACCAGCGCCAATACAGGGAAGAGGCAGTCGTGAAGGTAATGATGTAGCTCTCGCTGTCGAAACAAATTAAAGCAAAAAGTGAAGCGAGAGTCAATCAGTTGGGTATCGCGCCGTAAAGTCGCAGCTGGAAGGTCCAAGATTATGCCGAAGCGCTACGGTATATAGTAAGGTGCTGCTAGTTGCAGTGTGCATCTAGCTTGTAGCGGGAGATGGCGGGGCTGTGATCGTACGCTGATCATCGTCGTCGTCATCTTGAAGCTGCTGTTGATAAGCATTGTTGGTATTAAACAATTGACTGCCATGTTGAAGGCTTTGCTGGTCTTGTCCCAAACCGTAAGCGTAGGCGTGGTAGTGGTAACCAGGCATCTGGTGGCCATGGAGATTACCATAGGCCGGTTGAAGCGACGGAAACACATTCTCTTTATTATCATACTGGAAAGGGTCATTAAGTGGCTTGTATGAACCAAAGCTAGATATAGGTGATGGCGAGACCTGGTGACTGAAGCCCGATGTTAGATAATTAAAGTTGGCTGGCTGGCTGAAGGTTATCTCGTCATCTCGAAAAACGTCAATTGCTCGTTTTCGCTTGGGAGCGCGATCGCTGACGCCAAAGTCGTAGCCTGAGCGGCCGCGCCTGTCATCGTACTGACTACGAGTCTGAAATGGAAACATGGGAGCACGAACGCCCTGTCGTGAACGGCGAGTGATGTTAGGATCCATATTCGCCAGTGCGGGCCGTGAGAAAACCGGTCGCGGGCTTTCCGCTTTGATCTCAAGCTCCTCCTCGTCATCGTAGACGGAACTAGAGATTCTTCGTTGCCGCTTGAATGACCCTTGAGGTGTGAATATGAGCTCGGTAGCTTCCACATCCTGTGAGTTGAGCTCTAGCTGCTCAACGACGGAATGATCCTTCTTCTGATTCCTCTTGCGACGCATCTCTGGTGTGGCAGAGTCGAAGATATCCATGCCGGGCCAATAAACGCCTTTCAGCTTTGTGCTTTCACTGACCGCCATGGTGTCTTCGGCAGGCTCTGTCACATCATCCTCAATGGCACACGTGTCCGCTGCAGCATACTGATATCGTCTCCTCGGCCTCTCGCCAGGGTCTGAGTACTCACTTGAGGTCTCGTAGTCTGGGTTTGTGTAGCTATGAGAGCTAGCACGGGACTCGGTGGACCAGTATTGCAGGTGGGGTGCAAAACCCCTATGACGCAGGACGGGTCCTGGTTGTGGTGTAGGCGTTGAGGTGCCAGTGTCCGGTTCCACTTTGATAACTTGTTGTTCTGAGAGACGTGGATCGAGGAGATTACCGACTGCGGCACAACGGGCTGGACGTGGGATGGGGGCTTCAATCCTTAGAGCAGGAGTAGACCGAGCTGCAACAAGGGATGGGTTAGTAATGGGTTAAGAGCACAGTACAGGGGATGAAGTAAGGACTGTACCAGTAGGCCTGGCACGCGTGCGACGCTTGTCCTTCTGATTCATCCGGTCTGACATGAGCTCTTCGACATTCCAATCGGCATACCATCGGTCGTATGTGTCGATGATGCGGCGGGAGGCTTCTTCATGCGTCGAGCGAACCTTGACCTTGTAGTAGTTCGACAAATGACCTTTGCTGGCGATATGTGTGAGCAGGTGAGAGACATCGCTGAAGTTTGGCTTCTTGGGGCAAATGTTGCACAGAAGCGGTATGTTGTTGGACGCCATTGCAATGCTCTGCAAAGCCGTAACGTGTTGGTAAGGAGCGTGAGTGGTGCAGTCAAACTCAATGCGAAAGGACAATGCTTGCAACGCAATGGTGTACAAAGGAGCGACACGAAAGGAGCGTGTTGAGTGGGTAAAGCAGGAGGAGTGGTGACAGCGGGAAGCCTGCGGATATGAGAGCTGGTGCACAAGAGCGGCTACCAGTTACTGCCGCTGCTTCATGACCGTCTCTTGCTACGAAAGAGAGATGAGAAGGAGAGATGCGTCAGATCTCTCTTATGAAGAATGAGGGAAGGAGGCCGATATGCCGAGCGACAAGAAGAAATTTGTAGATGCAAGTTTGGCAGCTAAAGCACGTGGAGTGACCTAGCTATGACCCAAACAGGCAGCGCCGTTGCTATCCTCTTGCTTTGTATCTCACGCCTCATTGACAGTAAGCGTGAGTTATTAGATAGCAAGAGGTTACACTACTTAGGGAGGTGAAAGGGATGTTTGAGAACCCTGTGAGTGTGACTCGAAGTTCGGTGTATCAGGGAGCAGCACGTGCCTTTCACCATCACCACTCCCGTTTTTCGCAAAGTCAAGTGAATGCACAGCAAACGAACCAATGCTTACCGTCATGGAGCACTTTCTCAATTTCCTCTCTTTTCTACCTACCCAAGCATCGCCTTGTCACGGATCGAGGCATGCAGCTGCCATGGCATCAGTAAACGTCACTAGCCAATTCGTCAATGACTACTCACTATACAGGGTCTACTTCTTCCAGTCCAGGGTACTTTAGCAGACTGAGCCCAGCAATACCGAAGACGGTGTGAAAGACGTCGACCATGTCTCCCGGTCGATCTGCCAGGCCGCCAAGTTCAGGATCCTGCTCGGATTAGCTTCATGTCAATTGAATTACTCAATGCTCCTGACCTGGCACTGTAGGATGAATCGCGTCAGCTTCTCGCCGTCTATCCAGTGAAGTTTGTTTAACATAGCCATGCTGCTCATAACCCACCAGCTGTAGCAGACGTCTTCCTGCTTTTCTGGCCTTCCGTTCAGGCCCCCATTCTTGAGTTGTCGTTCGCTTAGCCAGGCTCCCAGTTTGTCTTGATCTACCAGATCAAGCCTCCCCGCAATTGTCAATGCTCCAACACACGTAAACACTTGACCTGAGTGAGACTCGGCTCCAGGGCTGGTGCCATAACCGCCATCGAAGTTGGCGCAGGAGTGAACATGCTGAACTGCCTTGTCTACGTCGACAAGATTGAGTAGTCCCATAAGAGACAAAGCGTTCAAAGCACCATATAGGAAGCGCGTATCTCGTTCCCCCCATTCATCCCCTGCAAACGTGCCTGTCTCAGGGTCTTGAAGATCTGCAATGACTGAGAATCATAAGCATGGGCATTGTAACAGGGGTTTCCAATGGGGACGCACATTTACCAACTTTTTGCCGCCCGTCTTTGACGCGCTCCTCAAACTCTCCAAATGCGTCAAGCGTCGCAATAATTTGCACAGCACTGACCGTGTAGAGCATGTGGGCATCATGTCCCGGAGCAGCACCGAAGCCACCATTCTCATGCAGACACGAGTACACAAAGTCCAGGATCTCATTACGCGGGAGAGCGTCCGAGTGTCCTAGCAAGTGCAGGGCAGTCAGTCCCCAATACAAGCCGTTGAGACGCAGATGCTCAGTGAGCCAGTACTCAAGCTCGTCTTTGCGCTGGAGCGGGTCAGCGCGGCGATCGTTTGGTGGTTGCGTGCAGCTGAGCGAAAATGGCACGCACCGTGTCGAGGCTTTGGATGTAGCGAACGTGCTTGTCCACGAAGAGCTGCATTTCAGCGGGCATATTGCCTACGCCTGCTCGACCCGGTCCTGATACCAGTGACATGGTGGGCAGATAAAGGTTGATGTGGTGAAGAAAGCCTAAACGCGTCAAGACACCCCACCCCTGTCCACGAGGGTCCACTAGCGACAGCTGTTTGCACAATGAAGCTCACACTGCGACAGTCCAAGCAGTGGATGCATCGTCTCAAGATAGGCCCAGACGGGCGTCAATAGCGTTCACTCACCGCTGAATGGAATCTGCAGCTAACGCTCACAGCTGGTCGTGCTGCACTCTCTGGAGCGTCTGTCTGCTGCTTGCAATAAACTGTGCATTGAGCCTCTCAGAACTGTTTATTTGAGAGTTCGTAACATCTGAGGACCGTGCACTCTATCACGGATTCAGGTACGGCCGCAAATCATTGCCGCCGCCGTCTCTCCTGCCTCTTGCAGGCCGCGGTTTGGGCTCGCGCTGAGACACGAGCAATTCCCGCCCAACGTCTGTTGTACTGTATCTTTTGTGACCGTTGAGCGACACCTCCAGCACATGTTTTTCTGTCCCTCTTGTGACGCAGCACACCTCGACCACACTCAGTACCCTGCGCTGTCGCTCCTCCATAACGGGCGACTAACGCCTGTAGTCAGGGCCGCACGTTTGCTGAGCCCCAAAATAGCTCCACCCTCCGAGCGAACCACTGCCTGTACCAGAGCGACGAGCCCGCTATTGATTTGGTGTGCGCCGGTCCTCCGCACGTAGACATCACGACCACTGCAGCCTTGTGCGTGTCCTTTCTATTCTCCAGTTGCCCTCGTTGACGTTGCGATTGCAGGACATAAGTGGGTAAGTGATGCGTGGGCGCCAGCGATGAACCCTCTCTTCCCTTCTAGGGTCTCTTTGCTCCACTACAGTGGCCGGCTCAATGTTGTACAACATGTCGCCCGTAGCGCTGTCGGCCCCTTTCACGTTTTGCAACCACTGCTGACTGTGTAGCTCAGGCTCTCGCTTGCTGTACGTGCCGACTTCGACAAAGACCCCTCGACGTCTTGTAGCCGTGTAGACGGGCTGCCCGTGTGTAGAGAAGGCAGTCGCAGGTAGCACGCGCCCGTACTGTGAGTCCCTGACCGCGGGGACCTGCATACGAGCCTCCTCACGCTGCCTGCGGGCTTCTATCTCGAGTCCTCGCTGCAGACGCATCGGTGCACGCCTGCAGACCGCGCTGGCTAGGGGACACGACAACTCCACCAGGGCTCTCGATGTTCGTACCACCTTCCTCGCCCTTTAACCAGCTGCACCTTGCCATTTGCCTCTCTCATGTCTCGCACTCGCTGACAATATGGGCAGCAAACACAGACGCATCGATAGCGCAACCACCCTCGATCGTTCTTCCGCGACTGCCGCGACCCATGTATCGTATTCACTAAGACCTTCCGTACCCCACCCGCCTGCGACGCACCGCTCCCTCGAACGCACACCGGCGGGCCCGCAAATCGCGGTCATCTTAGAGGAGTGCCTTTTCGCTGAGGTACTTGGTCCACGATCCACGGACAGTCAGGCCGTACAAATCTCTTGAAGAGTAACACTAAGCGGACAGTAGCAACAGGGCCAGCCGCATAAACAAGTTCGCAAGATGCCGAAATCATCGACACTGTCGCTTGCCATGCGGTCGAAACCAGGAGGAAAGGAGAACAGCAATGCGCCTTTGAGCCCACAGAGCCCTCGATCACCAAGTATACCGGAATTCGCATCGCCGAACGCGCCGTTTCAGAACGCGCCTGAGTCGCCGGCGTCGCCAAAACCACGAAAAGACTCGAAAAACATATTTTCAAACTTCACTGCAACAAAATCCTCCTCACGATTGAACATGCAAGACAATTCAAACCGCCAACCTCCTGCACAGCAACCTTCTCCAACGTTGTACACTAACGGGCGGAGTGGTTCTTCTACACCGGATCTGAGCCGCCCTGTTCGAACACCAAACTCTGATGGTGAGCCCGACACCGCACCAAGAAGAGCCAACGTGCTGACTTTTGCAGACAACCGTTCAGAGATAGTGCGTCTCGATCAACGTGCCGGATCAGGCAAACCAGCCGAATCGAATGCTCAGGAGGACTCTGCGAAGCGAGGAGGAACTAAGACTAAGAAACAGGGCACGCTCTTCCGCTCAAAATCCATCAAAGGTGACGAAAATACAGGATCTCGTGGCAAGCTCAACAAAGCCCCACCAGCCCAGCTTTCGCCGGATCCAGGGGCCACGTGGAACACTAATGGAGATGGCACGCCGCTCAAAACCGCACCCGCAGATAAGAGCAAGACATGGGGAAATAAGTCTGCACTTGGAAAGCTCAGAACGCACTCGGCCGACCGCCACGATGCAAGCCAGTTAGTACATCGCGAGGGCGAGAATGGCCCAAGAAGAGATAAGAGCGAACAGGGTTCATTACAGTCGAGTTCCTATAATGACAACAAGGGTGCCTCACTCATGTCTAGTCTTGGTTCTGGTGCTCGTAAGATGGGGGACAAGATGGACTCGGCTCGAAAGGGCATCTTTGGAAAACTGGGACGCAGCCACAGCAACCACGAAAGTCCTACCCACATATCGAACGAGCCTTACGTATACAAGGTCATCCATACTCCTCTTGTTGAACAAACAAGATTGACCAGGATATCGTCGCGACTGGAGCAGTCAAGAGACAAGACGGAATTTTGGATGCCAGCACTTCCTTGGCGCTGCATAGATTATTTGAACATGCGAGGTTGCGAGGAGGAAGGCCTGTACCGAGTGCCAGGTTCTGCTCAACAAGTCAGATACTATGAACGGAAGTTTGACCAAGGTAAGCCTTGATCTCTCAATTCTTAGGATCAGTTGCTTACACAACGGACAGACCGTGATATTGACCTAATCTCTGACGATAACCTCAATGACCCCAACGTCATTGGATCATTGTTCAAGAACTGGCTGCGTCAACTACCAGATGAAATCTTTCCGAAAGCGATCCAGCATCGCATCCAACAAGAATGTCAAGGCGCAAAAACCACGCCTCAAATATTGAAAGACGAGCTTTCCAAGCTACCCCCATTCAATTATTACTTACTCTTCGCCATCACCTGCCACATCAGTCTGTTGCACTCCTGCTCAGAGTTCAACAAGATGAATTACAACAATCTGTGTATTTGTTTCCAGCCAGCCATCAAGATTGATGCATTCTGCTTCCAATTCCTTATCCTCGATTGGCGCAACTGCTGGCAGGGCTGCTGGACCGAGAAGGAGTATTTGGCTGAGGAACTCAATTATTTGAATGCCCTGGAAAATGAAGGATCAGAGCGACCGCAACCAACACCCAGCCGCAATGGCCCGTCACAACAATCTGGCAAGAACAAGAGTTCACATACATCGCCACACATTGCTCCGTCGCGAAAGTCGACTTCGACAAGAAGCAATTCGGGTGATCAGAGCAAATCGTCTGTTCGCGCTCTATCATCAGACAGAAATGGACGCTCCACCCCGCCTAATCTTCCCCCCCGGGACACAGATGTGCCATCACAGTCAGCGCCACGCCTGCATGTTGGACAAAGTGAGTATGATCCTTTGACCGAAAGAGCCATATCGACTTCAGATGGGCTTAACATTCGAGGTGCCCCTACGCGCCCGCCCCCTTCAGTCAGTACACAAAATTCGATTGATGGAGATGACGGTGCAACACCAACTCAAGCATTGCATAGTCGTGGCCCTTCCGATACCCAGTTTCGTTTGGATCTGAGCAACCCGCCCAGCTCGCCTTTTAATATCAAATTTTAATGGATGGATGGATGGACACATGGCGGATGTTGCGTGTGCATAAGACGACAAAAGGGCGGTTGGATCTGGACTTCAAGTTTCGCATTTTCTGTTGGTTTATGAGTTGTCACGAGGTTCGCGATACCCATGCACCAATCTTTTTGGACTCGTGGCAGCTGATCTTTGGTTGTGTGTTTGTATCTTCGTATCAGCGGTGGAGTTAGGCCATATTCTCATTAGTTGCGACTTTTTGCATTCTGCCATTCTGCTGCATTGAGGCGTTATTTCTGGCCTGGGACGGTTTAGCATCTAGTGGAGGGGAAACGGAGTATTGTACGATATGCAAAGGCTGAGCGTTAAACAGAATTGAAACAATCCCCCGAAAAATAGCAAGTTTCCATGCCTCGGAGGCTCAGATGCGAATTAGGTGCAGGGTTGTTCATTGGCTGCTGCCTCCCCATGGGCGGGAAACTGCTGTTGTTGAGCGGGAGCCCCACGCCGATGACGTCTGGTTGCAATTGCGGCTCTAGTCTAGGTCGCGACTGCCCGCGGTGTCGATCGCACACGCCTCGCACGACTCTTGCTTCTTTCCTCATACACAAAGGGCAGTTGTCCCTTTGCGACTGCCTGTGTAGTTTGACGGTATATATGCTTCGATCGAGTCCCAGATCAGAACCATATCTCCTCCTCACCACCACTCTTCCCCTGAGAACACTCGCATTATTGTTATCACGAGAAATCCGTTACGTCTTTGGTCATTGTTTACATCAAACGACTGAACTTCTTCAGGATTGTACTTCTCGTCTCAATCTCTCGCTACAGCCATGCCTGCATCTCAAAAGACAGCTGTGCCCTCATCTCAAAAGACAGCCATGACTGCATCTCAAAAGCCAACCCAGGCTGTGTACTTGCTGCCATTGACAGATGCCGGTGCGCCTGATGTACCAGGAACTTACATCTATCTACCACCACCGAGTGAACCTGCATACTGCGTCCGCTTCCAGATTCAGGGTACAAGCTCGATATGTCGGCAAGGCAGTCTGTGGATCAACATCCCAGCGAAGGGCGAGAAGTTCAACCGTGGCCACTATCGCGAGTACAAGTGAGTCTCCGGATAGTGCTACACTTGAGCACGGCTATATACTGACGCCTTACGCAGACTGAAGCCTGACTTCAACGGGATAACCGAGATTGACGTTCACATCTACGAGGCTAATGCATACTCATTCTACACCACATACACGCCGCTGCCGCAGTGGTCGTTCACAGATGTCGCAGCACAAGTGCCCACGCAAACGCCCACATACTACATCGATGTTTGCCCACGTCTCACTCTCCAGGGCCAGCAGCTGCCCATCGAAGCTGTCTCGGTCTTTTCTTGTCTCTCGAAGTTTATGGGCAAATATCCTAGCGACTGGGACAACCACCTGCGAGGCATCAGCCAGCGAGGCTACAATATGGTGCACTTCACTCCTCTCATGATCCGTGGCGATTCAAACTCGCCATACAGCATCTATGACCAGCTCGCATTTGATTCGGCCATTTTCCCCGACGGTGAGAAGGACATTGCTCGCATGGTCAAGAAGATGCAGACCGATTACAACCTTCTTAGTATGACGGATGTTGTCTGGAACCACACCGCGAACAACAGCAAATGGCTTGAGGCACATCCTGAGGCAGGATACAATGTTGACACTGCCCCATGGCTGCAATCCGCCTTGGTTCTCGACAGTGCACTTTTGAAGTTCAGCAAGGAGCTCAAGTTGTACGGCCTGCCTACGAAGTTTAACAATGTGGAAGACCTTTTGAGGGTTATGGAGGTCATCAAGACAAACATTTTGGGAAACATTAAGCTTTGGGAGTTCTACATTGTTGATGTAGAGAAGAGCGCGAACGCCATCATCGAGAAGTGGGTATCTGGCCAGGCCAAGTTTCCCGATGGCAGCTTTAGTGAGGCTGGCCTTCGTGGTCTTGATGCTGTCAAGGATTGGTCTCTGAAACAAAAGGCTGATTGGCTGGTCGAACATGCGCTGCAAGGCGGAGATAGAATGGGTGAGCGCTTCCGTCGCCGTATCGATCCCGCTGTGGGTGCTGGTCTTCTTTGCGCCCTTTTTGGACGCTATGACAGCCGCACTGGCGACATACCTTGTGAGAAGGCGGCCCGTAATGCCATCGTCAGCATTTGTAACGAAGTAAACCTGCCATTCTACCGCGAGTACGACAGTGACAAGGCCGAGATCATGGAGCAACTCTTCAACCGGATCAAGTACGTCCGGTTGGACGACCATGGTCCTAAGCTGGGCGAGATCACGGAGAACAGCCCACTCATTGAGACTTATTTTACTCGCCTGCCGTTAAATGAGACAACCAAGAGGCATAACCCAGAAGCACTTGCACTGGTCAACAACGGATGGGTCTGGGCTGCCGATGCCATGAGGGACAATGCCGGACCCAAGTCGCGTGCTTACCTGAGGAGAGAAGTGATCGTCTGGGGCGACTGCGTCAAGCTTCGTTATGGCAGCGGACCCGAGGACAATCCTTTCCTTTGGGACCATATGGCCAAGTACACGCGGTTGATGGCCAAGTATTTTCAGGGCTTCCGTATTGACAACTGCCACTCAACACCTATTCACCTGGCTGAATACATGCTCGATCAGGCACGACAAGTCAATCCTAACATATTTGTTGTGGCCGAGTTATTCTCTGGTTCTGAAGAGATGGACTTCAAATTTGTTATGCGACTTGGTATTGCCTGCTTGATCCGTGAAGGCATGCAAGCTTGGAGCACCCAAGAGCTCAGCCGACTCGTCCATCGACATGGTGGTGTACCCATTGGCAGTTTCGAGACCGATGAAGTACTGAACGCGGACCACGTCAACGGTGTAGCTGATCCGTCCACACGCCACGCGACTATCAAGAAAATCAAGCGCAGCCCTGTACATGCACTCTTCATGGACTGCACTCACGACAATGAGACGCCTGCTCAGAAGCGAGACGCTCGCGATACACTCCCTCAAGCCGCTTTGGTTGCCATGTGCTCCTGCGCTACTGGTAGCGTCTTCGGTTACGACGAGGTATATCCGGAGCTCATCGAACTCGTTCATGAGAAGAGGCTCTATTCCTCGAGCAATTCGACTGGAGGTCCCATCAAGCCGCAGGCCGGTGAGGGAGGCATTGGAGGCATCAGGAAGATCATCAACGAAATCCATTACAAGATGGGCAAGGAGGAATACGATGAAACGTACATTCATCACGACCAAGAGTACATCACCGTTCACCGTGTGAATCCTCACACTCGCAAGGGTTATTTCTTGATCGCTCACACAGCGTTCCCTGGATATGGCAACGGCAACGGAGGGTTCGGCCAAACCAAGCTGCCAGGAACGAAGGCGAAATTGATCGGTAGCTGGAACTTGGAGGTTGACAACAGTCCTGAAACAAGGGCTCGAATCATCGGCGACAAGACCACGCTCCGTGGCCTGCCTGCTCGGACACATGACCTTCACGGTATCATAGTCGAGTCTGTCGGTGATTCGGCTACGATCAGTATCCCAGACAAGTTCCCGCCTGGCAGTATTGCTCTCTTCGAGACGTGGGTGCCAAGTGCAGAACACGCCGATGGCCTCGACAAGTATGTCACAAGCGGTGCGCGTGCTGCATTCCGTGATGTCAACCTGGCCGACTTGAACTACATTCTATACAGGTGTGACCCTGAGGAGAGGGATGCCACGGACAACAGAGATGGAACATACGACGTGCCTGGACATGGCAAACTTGTGTACGCTGGTCTCCAAGGTTGGTGGAGTGTCCTACGTGACATTGTAAATGACAACAACCTTGGGCATCCTCTCTGCAACCATCTCCGAGATGGCCAATGGGCTCTCGATTACTGCGTTGGTCGACTTGAACGAATTTCAGAGAAGAGAAGACACCACAGGATCCGATTTCCCGCAAAGTGGCTAAGGGAGAGGTTTGACGCCATTCGCAAGCTGCCCAACTACTTGCTGCCTCGCTATTTTGCCCTCGTCATTCAAACCGCCTACAACGCTGCGGTTGACCGTTCCATTGAACTCATGGGTGACAACGTTCGCAACGGCCAACAGTTCCTGAAGAGCCTCGCGCTTGTCAGCATCCAGGTCACAGGATACATGAACAGCGCCTCTCTTTGGCCAGACAAGAGCGTCCCCAGTATGGCGGCTGGTCTTCCTCACTTTGCATACGACTGGGCTCGTTGCTGGGGCCGTGATATCACTATTTCTGCTCGCGGTCTGTTTATGGGAACAGGGCGATATGCCGATGCAAAGGAGCACATCTTGGCCTTTGCTAGCGTGCTCAAGCACGGTATGATCCCCAACCTCCTTAGTGGCGGCAAGCTGCCCAGGTACAACTCCCGAGATTCGGTATGGTGGTTCCTCCAGAACATCCAAGACTACACCAAGATTGTCCCCAACGGCATGGACCTTCTGCAGGATAAGGTGAAACGACGCTTTTTGCCTTACAATGATACATGGTTCCCCCACAACGACAAGCGGGCCTACTCTGTTTCTTCTACCATTGAAGACATCATTCAGGAAGCACTACAGCGTCACGCTTCTGGAATAGAATTCCGCGAGTATGATGCTGGGCCAAACATCGACAGCCAGATGAAGAGCGAAGGATTCAACATCAAGATCTGGACCGACTTTGAGACAGGCCTTATTTTCGGTGGCAACCAGTTCAACTGTGGCACCTGGATGGACAAGATGGGTGAAAGCGAGAAGGCCGGCAGCAAGGGTGTTCCTGGAACTCCGCGTGATGGCGCGCCAGTTGAGATGATCGGTATGCTCTACAGCACCGTCCGTTGGTGTGCCGATCTGTACGAGCAAGGCCACTTCAAGTACGACGGTGTCACTTTACCAGATGGGAAGCACACCATCACCTACAAAGCGTGGGCAGACAAGATCAAAGCCAATTTCGAGCGTACATTCTATATTCCGCGTACACCCGAGGAGGATTGCAATTACGATGTCAACCCTAGCATCATCAACCGCCGCGGCATCTACAAGGATTTGTACCGATCCGGAAAGGAGTACGAGGACTACCAGCTGCGACCCAACTACCCTGTTGCCATGACCGTGGCGCCAGACCTTTTCGACCCTGAACATGCCTTGTATGCCCTGCAAATGGCTGATCGCATCCTGCTCGGACCGCAGGGTATGAAGACACTCGATCCTAGTGATCTGAACTACCGCGGCTACTACATCAACAGCGAGGACTCGACTGACTTCCATACCTCGAAGGGCCGCAACTACCACCAAGGCCCTGAGTGGGTGTGGCCAACTGGCTTTTTCCTACGCGCATTGCTCAAGTTCGACCTCAAGCGTCGCAAGACACCTGAGGAGCGCGTTGAGAGTTACCAACAGGTCACACGCAGACTGGCTGGCTGCATGAAGGCCATTCAGGAGAGCCCCTGGGCTGGTCTCACTGAGCTGACTCAGAAGAACGGAGAGTTTTGTGGCGACTCGTGCCCTACACAGTCATGGTCTGCTAGTTGCATCATCGACTTGTTCCAGGATGCACGCGAGTACGAACTCAAGGGATCATTGTAAACCTGAGTTTATCCAGGGTCTTGTATCGTTTGCTTGCTGTCCTCGGTTCTAGCGATGTTGTTGGACGGCTGTAGACAAACGCTTCTTACGTAACCATACCCTAATTGAACGCTTTACCTGTTGAGCTTTGCCGTCCTCTTAGATCGTGATCGACTTTGGCAATGTTGCGAGTCTTTGTTTTGAGACCTGTATGCTTCCATGACCTGAATGTCGAGCTGTGCACCCTCACTTGATCACATATCTTGGGCAAGTTGTTGTCTTTAACATGAGTAGTTAGTGATCTATGACCCCTGGTAGGGCAAGGACGCTTGGTGCCGCACGATGGAGGATTGTTCTTTCAATCCACGTGTCAGGCGATAAATGATAGTACAGCCATAACCCAGAGTTTGAGTTCGTGTAAACAGCTCAGCATAGTTCTGTGAAGGTGCTTGAAAGAGGAATGGTACCTGCTGAGCAGGGATGTCCGCAACAGTAGCTCTTCCCACGCGACCCCACCACGTCTATGCAGATGATTCGCAGCTTCATCGCCAACATCTTCTTGTCACCATCTCGCCTTTCTACGCGTAACAGGTCTTCAACCGCGTGAAACAACTCGCAGCCATTCCAAGAAGCACAATGCCGCCACCCAAATTCTACCATGACGACGAGGCATGGAAAGATATCGCGCCTCTTCCGCAGGATGACGGCGGAATGCACCCGCTCGCAGCTATTGCATACACCGAGGAGTACAGCGAGGCCATGGGCTACTTGCGCGCAGTCATGGCGAATAATGAGTTCAGCGAAAGAGTTTTGGGGCTCACAGAACACATTATTAACATGAATCCGGCGCACTACACGGTTTGGTACGCTGTGCCTGTAGACATGGATGGCTTCCTGCAGTACAAGACCATGGGCTGACGTATCTTAGGCTGTACCGCGCAAAGACAATATCGGAACTCGGTAAGCCTTTGCAGGACGAGATCAAGTGGCTCAATCCGACCGCGCTCAAGCACCTCAAAAACTACCAGATATGGCACCACCGCCAGACTATCATCGATGCGCTCGATTCACCGGAAGGGGAGGCCGATTTTGTGAACAAGATGCTTGAAAAGGACGAGAAGAACTACCACGTATGGAGCTACAGGCAGTGGTTAGTTAAGCGCTTCGATCTGTTCGACAAACCAGAGGAGCTCCAGTGGACCGAGAGCATGATTGATGCGGACGTCAGGAACAACTCAGCATGGAATCACCGCTACTATCTGGTCATTGGCGGCCGTGGAGGTAATGCTCCAAGTGAGGATGTGACCAAGCGTGAAATCGAGTACGTTACTGGAACTCTCGGATTAGTTCGTCCATACTGACCGAGGCCCAGGTACACCAAAGAGGCCATTCGCAAAGCTCCTCAAAATCAGAGCCCGTGGAACTATTTGCTGGGAATTCTGCGCGCTGCTCAGCTGCCAAAATCGACAGTCAAGAGCTTTGCAACTGAGTTCGCAGATCTCGACGCACCAGATGACGTCTACTCTAGTCATGCGCTTGACCTGTTAGCTGACATCTTTGCGGAAGAGGAGAACAATAGAGAATTGGCAGAGAAGGCCTTGGATCTGTTGGCGACCAGATATGACCCTATCAGGGCCAACTACTGGAACTACAGGAAAGGGCTACTGAACAAGTCTGAAGTCGCAGCCTGAGCGTTACATTAGCAGACGAAAAAGGCCCCTTCGCATGTAGGACGCTTCCGCGGGAAATGCATTGTTACAACGGAGTGTAATGCCATTAGATACGATTGCTGCGCGCAATACTACCCGGTCAGGGTCCCGGATCCCAAGGCAGTGCGTATACTGTCCCAACGCGTGCAGTTCCGCATAAGATACAATGCAGATGCACATAAAGCTTCCAGGGTTGGTTGCCTGTAATCGCCGCAAATGTACCTCGCGGAGCAGTCTGGATCATGATGGAAAGATGAACGTGCTGCTGCGATCGAAGCTCGCCACTGCGGCTCTTCACGCTAACCCCGCAACTTATCGACGATACCCCAGATTAATGTACACTGCTCCGACTTTTTCTCGACCACCTGGATCAACCTTCTCCATACAATCAAGCGCTGACGCAAACGCGATGCAACGATAGGGCACTGTGTGCCAAGCTGGTACTGAGCCCTAGGCGGCAAGCCCTGGCAGAACGTCTTGATATGGTTTCGCCGCGAATACCCGCTTTGGGGAACAGAATCCACCGGTAGCCCTCCTGAATCACAAGGTTCATTCGTGTGTCATTTTCGGTCGCAGCTAACGGACTCGAGCCTTATCGAGTATCTATAGGGTAATGTTTGAAAGTTATAGGGTAATCAACACTGGCATTGCGGCATTCATCACAACTATCCCCGACGGGAAACTTATGGGTTGCGGGATCATGTGGAGCTGATAAGCATTGTGCTTGAGTTGGTGAATCAAAGATCTATATTTACGGTGCCAGAAGTTGTTGTTAACTCCATTCACAAGTGCATTTTCTTATCGAGCCTTTTCTAGTCACTCCATTTCCTCCTTACTGAATCTTCTTCAACATGACGTTTCTTCGATTGTCTCATCCTCAGAAAGCTTTCGGCATGACTGACAAAATCAAACCTCTATCTGAGAAGCAGTCGAACCCATGGGTTCAGACACCTCTGAGGGAATCGTACGCTCTCTCCGAAGCAGCAGGATGGTACGGTCATACTTCTCTCTCTTTTCCTCTTCATTTCTCAGTTGGATTGTTATGTAGTTCGCCATTATGTAAAGAGAGTTCTAAATCGTAGAAGCAGAATCTTCCTCAAGCTGGAGAATCTACAACCTTCTGGATCGTTTAAGTCCCGGTAAGTTTCATCCCCAATTTCGGATATTCCATCCATCCATACTAACAACACCACAGAGGAATCGGCAACTACATCCTCCGCCGTCTCGAAGAGCTTCCAGCCGGTTCCCAACCACATATTTTCGCCTCTAGCGGCGGCAATGCAGGTCTCGCCGCCGTCCACTCTGCCCGTGCTCTGAACCTTAGTTGCACAGTTGTGGTTCCCACAACCACTTCTCCAGTAATGGTGACCAAACTCCGCGCGGCAGGTGCCTATGACGTGATCTCGCACGGCGCTGCATGGAGAGATGCAGACACATATCTCCGTGAGCATGTCATGCCATACGTATGTATTGCTACAGTGAATGCCTCACCCTCAACCCTTTGCTAATATAAGCATAGTTTGAAGGCGCAACCATTTACTGCCCACCTTTTGACCACCCTGACATCTGGACTGGTAATTCTTCAGTCATGTACGAGATTGCAGATCAAATGCCTGATGCTTCTGCACCCGATGTTATCATTTGCAGTGTCGGTGGCGGCGGTCTTATCAACGGCATCTGCCAGGCCATGGACCACATCAACATGACAACGCCCACTGTCCTCGCTGTTGAGACAGCAGGTGCGGAGAGCTTGGCTGCAAGTCTACGTGCAAATGAACTCATCACGCTCCCCAAGATTACAAGTAAAGCCACAAGCTTGGGCTGTGCACGCGTCACAGAGGAGACATTCAAGTACAGTCAGCGCGAGAATGTGCGAAGCGTGGTTCTCCCTGATGGTGTCGCGGCGATGGGGTGTTGGCGGCTTGCGGATGATGAGAGGATGATGGTTGAGCTTGCTTGCGGTGTCAATGTCGCGCTCTGCTATGATGGGCGCTTGGAGAAGGCACTGGGTCGCCCGGTAAAGCCTGACGATAAGGTGGTCATCGTTCTGTGCGGTGGTAGCAACGTCACGAGCGGCATGTTGTGCGACTGGAGGAACGAGTACAAGCACATTGTGGAGGAGGAGCTTGAGCTGGAAAGACGAGACAGTGCGTACACAAGTGCTGAGGCAAGCCCAAAAACTGCGCCAACAGTACCGAGTGAGCTGACGATGCCGGTTATTGAAGGCATCGAGGTGAGCAGTTTGGCAGTGAGAGCTTGATACATGGCCACACGGGACACGAATTTCTTGAATCATTTTGTTGAGTTTGATTAGCGATTAAAACGATCTCGCAATTTCCTAGTTACACAATGGTAAACTTTTGTTTGGAACTTATCGAATATGAGGCTGAGTCCTAGGCAAAGAGGCATTTGGGCAGTACTACAAACAATACGTAAGATAATCTTTACCTATACGAGCACAAACTCTTCTAGCCTGATATCAATCAGTGCTATGGACTCTAGCATTGATAAAATCTGAATATGCCCTGCGATACGCCGTACTAACAACACCCTCAGACATGATCCTACGCTCTCCGCCCTTCCAAGCATTTGTAGTCTCCAATTCACCCTATCCCTTTCCAAAATTCACCTTCGGCATCAATGACCATACACTCAACAAACGAAACCCGATGATGCAATCTCTGCCCAACGAACCCTTTGGTGCAGAAGCTCAGGCACCCATATGCTTGCAAAGTATAATCTTTTATCCGGCCGACTCTATGTAGTGATAATGATGCTGTGTTCTTGAACCTCTTCATTTCAGACTTGTCAATACCAGCCTCCTATTTTTCTCATCGTTGTGGTCCCAACGGCACTTGAGCAGCCACGTATTTGCCGTGCTGAGGTTTTTGAAATCTGCTTTATGCGTGATGGAAGGGAAGCCGCTGCCATGGTAAGAAGAGAGGCGCTGTCCAGTGAATATGGAGTGAGTATTCTTGCACGGAGGATGTAAATCGATATCTACGTCGTTCGTATGCGCTTGGTAGGTGGTGCAGATGCACGGTCTCAATTATGGTATCGAGATGAGCAAGGCACGTTGAATTTGCTGTAAAAACACATGGATACTTGGAGGTTCTTGTCGGATTCAGGGAGCAGATAAACGCAATTTGAAGATGAAGCTCTAAACTAGGATTGAATCTCTCGCAAAGCAACTTAGATGCGAAAAGAGGCGCGACCCGAATTTGAATTTGGCCGGAAACTTTAATGGAGGAGTTGAAGTTCTCACTAGATGCAGTATCAATTTTGATCTGGACTGAGATCATCCCGAAAGGTTCATCCAGATTTGGGAAGGCTCGACGGACGTTCTGAGAGAGGCTTGTGCTGATTTCGAAATCTCGAGTTAAAGAATAAGACTGAATATCGAAGACGGTCTTTGATAAGCACAATCAACGTATTAGTGGGGCTGTAGATGGAGAGGCATGGCACAGTAGCTTAGTATAATAGGAATACTATTGATGGCAACAAGGGCCATGTAATAGTGAGCAGGTTGAGCGGAGTATACGGTGTTGGCATGAGCACTCTATAGCTTCGCTTTCGCCTTACCATCCTCTTCTTCTTGTGCCTTCAGCTTGAGCACTCGCCTCAGAATCTTACCGGAGACTGATTTGGGTATCTAATTTTCTTGTAAGCTAGAGATCACAGATGTAGCATATTAGCATGTTAGAGTAAACTTACCTCATCAATAAACCGTACGCCACCTCTCAATTTTTTGTGGTGAGCGACCTTTGCGTCGAGCCAGGCAATGATGTCCTTTGCTTCCTTCTCTCCCTTGCCCAAACCACTACTCGGCACAATATACGCCCTTGGAAGCTCTGTTGCTTGGTCTTTGTCGTAGACACCTACAACAGCACAATCTTGGATGTTTGGATGTGACACGAGGATACCCTCGAGCTCAGCTGGTGGCACTTGGAAGCCTTTATATTTGATGAGCTCCTTGACACGATCCGTGATGAAAAAATTGCCGTCTTTATCTTGATAACCAACGTCGCCAGTCTTGAAGTACCCATCTGATGTTAAAGCATTTGCGGTACCTTCAGGGTTGTTCAGATAACCCTTGAACACATTCGGTCCCTTGATCCAGAGCTCACCAACTTCACCTGTAGGCAGCTCCTTTTCTTCTGGAGACATGTATTTCGCTGTCTGATAGGGAAGAAGTGTACCTACAGACCCGATAGTCTTGTTCCAGTCCTCCCATGGCTGGGTGTGAGTGGTGGGACTTGTCTCTGAGAGACCGTATCCTTGCTTAATGGGTATCCTGAGCCTCTTGTAAACTGCATCCACCAGTTCTCTTGTCAATGGTGCAGCTCCAGAGTTCATCATTCGTATTGTGCTCAGATCGTATTTCTCTACCACTGGGTGCTTGCCGAGAAGCAGGACAACAGGCGGAACAACGTATGCAAATGTGATCTTAAGCTCTTGGATGAACCTGCAGAAATCCTCAAGGTCAAACTTAGGCATAACAACAAGTTGTAGACCTGAGTACAGACTTTGGTGGATCATACATGTAAGACCTGACATCGTCAGCACTATATGCAATGTTAGGAAGATATCACGTACCGTAGATGTGGAAGAAAGGCAAGAACGCCAACAACTTGTCTCCCTCACCAGTAGGCCCCCCAGTAGACTTTAAATTACCTGCCTCTGCCGCCTTTATCATCATTGTGTTCGAGATAATGTTGCGGTGGGTGAGCATGACACCCTTAGGATGACCTGTGGTTCCGGAGGAGTAGACCAAGAAAGCAATGTCTTCTGCTGGATTTTTTGCCTTTGTGCGTCGCCACTTTGTTGATCCAGCAGTATTGACGATGCTGGTGAAGTGCTTCACTGTGTATGACGAGTCCTTCTGGTCGCCCATAATGATTACCCTGTCAAGTGGAATGCCAACCTGTTTCGCTGCCGCTTGTGCGTTCTTAATGTATGGAAGCTGTGTGACGATTGCCTTAGCACCTGAGTCCTTGAGTTGAAATGCAAGCTCCTCAACGGTATAATTGGGATTAGCAGGACTCAAAATGCCTCCTGCCCAGTGACACCCCCATGTTATCGCCGGTGTGTCAATGCAGTTCGGTGTGTAAAGTGCCAGGACATCATTCTTTTGCCAATCCCACAGTCCCTTGAGACCTTTACCGAATTCGATAGCTGTGCTCTTAACCTGGGCATATGTGTATGAACGTTTAGTATATGGATCGAAGTAGATCACTGGCCTCATATATTAGTGATTTCACAAGAGGAAAACATTGTCCCAGGCTCCGGACATACCTTTGTCATCAGAGAAACCCTTATCTTTCCTTTCAAATAGGAATGCCCAAAGGTCCACATCTGGGATTGGTACACTAGGAAACTTAGATTCGAAAGGCATGATGAAAGTTAGAGCTTGTGACTGCCTGGATCAGGGAGGATTGAAGTGCATATTAAAAGCAGAGCAGGAAGTTCAGAGGACATTACGGCAGTTACGCCAGTGACGCCAAACTCCGATACGGAATGCCGCGTCGCGGCTAGCTGGGGCACAGAAGGGTGCGGAGTGATAGTCAAGAAGCCGGGGTTCTTCCCCACACTGACCGAGGCTCTTTCTATTCTTGTCTCTAGCGCATCGTTCCTCCGAGGTCAACGTTCGACAGCCCTATCGTCCATCGTCAATCGCTGCAGAATCGTTATATCCACACGGGCCATACTTATTTGTTCGATAACGTGTTGCCTTATTGAGGTGAGTCTTTCGATTGCACTGTTGCTGCAAGCCCATGCACACTTTGAAAAGTCAAGAAGACACACATCACAATGCCTGGCTGGGACGAAGCAACCGCAGTACAGAAGTTGTCAAACAACACGTACTCATGCGTTCTGCATGACGATTGGAGTATTGGCAGTGGTAAGTGCGACATTCCCTCGAGAGTGGCTCCAGATCGGGAATACTGAAGACATGGACAGTACCCAACGGTGGCTATGTGACCGGTTGTGTGCTTGAGGTTGTGAAGACGCATTTCAGCACATCGCTCGCAAAGCAGAACCAACCCCATACCATTGCCTTGCATGTTGAGTTTCTGCGACGAACGCAGGCTGGGCCTGCGGTCTTCAGGGTTGAGGATGTCAAACTTGGGCGGCAAACGTCCATTGTGCATGTGACTATGGAGCAGGAAGGTCGTCAAGAGATTGTGGCATATGTGACAAACTCCAACATATCTACAGAAGAGGGCTTCTCTTTCAACACACAACATGAGCTCTTGCCGCAACCTCCTAACGTTGACCTGGCCAAACTTGAGACAGACTCGGATCTGAACTGGAGGTGGTCAGAAGTACCGTTCGCAAAGTTTCGGAAGGCGACAGCACAGGTCAAGTTCTTTTTGCCTCGAGCCGGTTCTGTGCGACCGAACATTGTTGACGAGTGGATCTGCTGGTCGAATGGAACCAACTTCACGAACACATCTATTGGATTTGTGGTAGACATGTTTCCACAGATCATCGAGAACTTCAAGGACACAAAGAAGGCGTTCTGGTATCCAACACTATTACTGAATCTGGACATAAAGAAGTTGCTGCCACCTGAGGGTGTTAAGTGGCTCAGGGTTCGGGCGGAGTTGAAGCAGGTAAAGAATGGTCGAATGGATCTAGGAATTTGGGTACATGATGCAGCTGGTGAGCTGGTGGCGTTGAGCAATCATGTTGGATTCGTACTGGATGCATCAAGGAATACTGCTGCAAGGAGAAAACCAGACACAAAGATATAGAACGTGATACAAATAGATTTGATCGTGACGGATACGCTCTCATTATAGCCTTTTGATGTACATTTTCCCATACGCACTAACGTGTTACAAAACCCAAATACAAAAATAATGTTCAGCGTTGATTATGATCTCTATCACGCGTTTCGTGTTCTAAATTTTTTGAAGTCTGCGCACGTGACTGCTTACAGCTAGCGCGCTTGGCAGGCGCACCACGCCCACAGCCGAGCCCAAATTATCATCACACTTTCGAACTTGCAACTAACCCATCGACAACAGCCACCATGCCGAAGGACGTCAAGCAGAAGTCTGGCATCATTGCCGGCATCAACGCTGGCCACAGTACGTCTTATTACCCGTCGCGCACCGAACGCACCGAATCGACATCGCGGAAATTATCGAAGGAGGCAGAGAATGGAGGCTAACGAATTGTACAGAGGTCACCCCCAGGACTCCTGCCGCCAGGATTTCTAGGAGGAAGGGCTTCCTGTCCAAGCGCACCGCTTTCGTCAGGGAGATCACCCGTGAGGTCGCTGGGTATGTCTCTTCGTAATTGGGGGTGGAAAGTGGATTGCGTACACGCGCAAAGCCTGCCACCACCTTCAATATGGTTACACTGCGGGACCGTGCTAACGACGACTGTAGCCTTGCCCCCTATGAGAAGCGCGTCATCGAACTCCTCCGTAACTCTAAGGACAAGCGTGCCCGTCGTCTTGCGAAGAAGAGGGTACGTCTCCCCTACCATTCCTTATCGCAGCCGATCGCCCATGTCATCCACACTGCCATATTTTTGAACATGCACTGACATCACATAGCTCGGTACCTTCGGCCGTGCCAAGAGAAAGGTTGACGAGATGACCAAGGTCATTGCCGAGTCGAGGCGTGCGGGTCACTAAACGGGTTCATGATTTATCGGATGAAGCAAAGCATGGGCACCACTTTTCCGGTTCTTTCTGGGTGTTAGGTCTTTCTTCTGGCGGATCGACTACGACTTCGGCACGATGGTCAACGTCACAACATACCAAAAAGATGGCACATGATCGGAGTATGACGACGGACAAATAAGCATGGTTCGCATACCTAGCAGTGTCACAAAATCATGAAATGTGACGATCGGTTCACGCCAAGTCTTCGGTGCATTATGGTTGTGAGTAGGTGAGCTAACCACAGAGTGTCGGGCATAACATAAACAGCATATCTCCCTCGCCTAGTTTGATTGGGTGACTTTTAAATACTTAGCATGGATGTCAAATTCCAACTCATGCCTTTTCCAATGGCTGAAGTATGGGCCGAGAAATGCTTAAATTGAACGCGCCTTGCTCGAGACACTGAGGCTGCTTCTAGCCTGCTCTCCTTGTGGGCAAAGCTGGAAGCGGAGGCGCCTACATACCTTACATACAGAAATGAATTGGTTACTTGCAGATCAGGTCTATATATCGAATGTGCCTACCAACTCTGTCGTACAGTCCAACTTGAAATTATGAAAGTACCGATTGGTTTCCTGTTCACACACCAAGCACTTGCTAGATCTGTAATGCTCTCATGCGCAGTAGAAAGAAATGACGCTCCAACACAATGCATCATTCTAGAGTATGGAGAATCATCCTATTTCCTTTTGAACAACCCCTTGCCCAAAATGTTCTTCAGTTTACTCTCCTTGTCCTCACTGCTCATTGCCTTTCTTTTCCCCTCTGCAGCCACCTGTTCCTGGCCTTTCTTCTCAGCTTGTGGCTCTTCCCTCGCGGGCTCCTCAATCTGGAGAGCCTGCGCCTTGGCCTGCCACTCCTGAGCCAATGTTTTTCGGCTTACTCGTGCCTCTGCACTGGCACTTTCCGACCATTGGAATGTAATCAACTCATTAGTAGAGAACCGCAAGTCTTGAATCAACCGCTTCTGGTCTTTGGCAATGAGGACAAGACGCCCTGTAGGGCCTGTATACTTAAGCTCGAAAGGCTCATTCTTCTTCTCAAGAAACGAGACCACAAAATCGTAGAGAATAGTGGCCGTATCGGCTTTAGTGATATTCATCTGCACGAGCGAGCCATCGGGAAGGCGGATGCGGAGAGAATGGGGCTTGTTTATTGCTGCGGCGATTTTAGCCTGTCGTTCCTTTTCCTGTTCTTCAAGTTCTTTGTCTGATAGAAGTCGCTGATTGCGGGTGCGGTTGGACAGCTGATTCTGGTGCATCTTAGCATGCTCAATTGTAGGTTGGTAATCACCTTCATTGAAAGCATTGCGTGCTGCTTGGGGTGTCGATGACGAGGGCGCAGAGAAGATTTGAACATTGCGGGATTGAACAGGAGATGGCGTGGGCTCTGCATGTTCAGACCGGGCTACTGTTGGGGCATGTAGCGGCTCTGACGCTGCTGTCGATGTTGCCGCTGCCAATGCTGCCGCTGGAGAGGTATTGACGGCATCTACCGACGCATTATTATTTTCGGACACGACAGGCTCGGGGTCCGACTGCGCTGCTGACTGCGCTACGGAGTGTGTATCTACATCCATAGGCTCAGGATCTGGCTCAGTATCCCTGATTGTGTCTCCGGCTACGGTTGTTGTTGCTTCTGGGGCTGCAGTATCCAGGTTAGACACTGATTTCGCCTGAGCAGAGGTTGCAGCATGGGCACCCTGAGCACCGTTTGAAGCGGGCTCCTCTGTCTTAAAGTACTGTGAGATCTGAGCCATAGCCTCTTCTAGCGGTGCTCCTGTGTTCTTGAACGATAGCTTCAACAGCGCTGACCCACTATCAAACCCAAGTTGACTGAGAGTCTGCTGCAACCCAACGAACGAAGATTGTTCCTTGTGGCCAGGCATAACTGTGATGACAGGCATCTCATAGCACAATCTCCCAGAGCCTGATGAACCACTCATTTCGGGTATGGCGCGTTGTGTGAAGTTGTAGTTCGCCCCATCACCGCTTTCGAAATATCGTAAAATCTCCCATAATGATGTATTGTTTGCGAACTTTTGTGTGAGACGGGACTTGGGCAGCTGGAGGGCGACTGAGACAACAGTGGGTGATCGTGAAGCTTGTACAAGCTCGAGTCGTGCGCCTTGAGGTAGGTTGGCGAGTCGTATTTGTTGCGATAGGGAGATAGGCTTGTTGTTATACCTTAAGGGTTTGTCAGTCGCGATAACTTAGGCTCTTATATTATGCACCCACTTCAGCGTAAACTGATCCTTGCTGACACCGAACTTTTGACATGCTTCGTCTCGTACCTCGGTCAAGTACTTCACAGGTGTAGTGGGAACCTTGACCGTCTTCGCGAAGGAGTTGGTTACAACGACGTGAGACATTATGCCGGGCGGAACAGTCTATATAAAGCGTACGCGGTAAAAACGGCCACAGGAACGTTTGCAATAAGAGAAGCTCGAGAGTACCAGCAGTCCGCTTTGTGTGCTCTCCTTGTAGCGTCGCACCGTTCGATCACAAGAAGGAGGTTGATGGTGTGTATGAGTTTAGCTTCGGCGAAGTTAAAGTAAAGATTGCCGGGTCCTGCCATAAGCCTGTCGACAGACGGTGTTCACTATACGTGAAGCTGAAAGCTAAGCCGCGGTGAATGTATGGCGGTATGCTGGATGCGTAATGCTAATGAATGTTCTCGAAGGCAACATCCAGTGCCGCCTGCACACCGTTCGTCACCGAGCTTGTGGGGTCCAGTTAGCCCCACCATACCTTCTCCCAGCCGCCACATCTGTACATACAACAACAAACACTCCACATTCGCAGACATGTCCGGTAGTGTCGAGACATCGTCGGCACAGCAGCTGAGCCAGCTGCTTTCATCTTCGCGTATTGTCGTCATCAACTGTAGGTGACCGCATTCTTTGCGTTGCGTGTGCATGTTGCTAATGTTTATCATGTAGTCTACAACGAGGACAACCAATCGAGCAAGGCCATTGCCCCTGTCTACGACCAGCTTGCGCAGCAGCTTTCGAGAACCAACAGGGTCACATTCGCAAAGATCAGCGTAAAGAAGCAGGCCCAAATTGCTCAGAGTTACAACATTACGAACACGCCAACTTTCATCATCTTCAAGAACAGCCAGCAAATACGCAGATTCAGCGGCTCAAACCCACAACACCTCTCTGATGCAATCAAGAGCTTAGCAGCAGAGGCTGAGTCAGACGGTGGCTCTGGAGGATTCGGAGAGGCAAGCTCAAGTGGTGGCGGCGTCTGGAGGGGCGCTGGTCTGCCACGAGGATACACAGACGTCACGGAGCAAGTCGACGTGCGAGGACTGGATTTGCTAAATGCTGATAGCAATTTTGGTGGTGTACGCACACTCTTTGAGACTTCAAAGCCAAGCTCTTTGAATAAGGGCAAGAGCAGCGTAGAGACGAAAGACTGGGTGGAGAGTGATGTCGATAATCAACTCATGCTCTACGTACCGTTTACCTCGACACTGAAGGTCCATACCATTCAGATTACCTCAAATCCACCAGTGGACGAAGACGATGACGAGACCCCAGTTCGTCCAAAGACTATCCATATCTGGACCAACCGCCAGCACAACCTGGGTTTTGAGGAGGCCGAAGACATCCCAGCCACGCAGACCATTGAGTTGAAGGAGTCAGATTGGGACAAGGAGACGGGCACCGCGAAATTGGAACTACGATTCGTCAAGTTCCAGAACGTCTACAGTCTGGTCTTATTCGTGCAAGACGGCGACGGTGACAGCGAGAAGACGCGCATAGACAGGATCCGCTTCATTGGTGAGAGTGGTGAGAAGCGGGATATGGGCAAACTGGAGAAGATCGGTGACGACTCATAGATGGGTTTGCGAGAGATCGAGTCTATCTTGAGCGTGCATGTCCTTCACTAGAAGCTAATGAGACCAATGAACACTGAGCAAATGCTTAGGGCATAGTTGGACATTCTATTTGCGCATGTTGACCACTCGCATGTGCTCACAATGTGAAGCCCAACCGCGTTGCAAGCGCAATTACGGCCAGCCGCATGTCACTTCACATTACACATTTCGACAACTGAAGATATGTTCGAGCCTTTTCCAGCGAAAGCGCCACTGTGTGTCATCCGACTCAGACGCCCCCGCAAAGTGTATACGATCGATTGTGCAATATATTCTCTCTTGGAGGTCATTGACGCTGTATGAGAACCATGGCCAGGCTCTGAAGCAAGAGGGGAAACTCTGTAATATGACCTCCGCCGCAAAGGAGAAAAGAGCAATCGGCACGCAGGTGAAGATTTTGTAGGTTGCGCGGAATGAGAGTAACGCCGTCTCCGGGCACTAGCGTGAAAACCTAGGTTGAAAATTGCGGACAGAGCTGAATGATGGATTTTGCATGGCCGGAGATGAACATTCAATATACATGATAGGAAGAGAATGATATCGCAATGCGGTAACTGATCTCATCATATTTACAATTCTGAGGCCTGTACCGATGCTGGTGTTTGGGAATTGAATGGAGGACGCGACAACACCGGCGAGCGCGAGGAGCTGCAGGAGAGGCTGTGTCTGCATACCTTCAATACGAGCTTGCAGCAGTCTCTGCAGACCATCTTTCTGCACTGCAGCTGGGGTCAGTCATCTGTAAGACGTTGACCATGTTAGTCATTGCAAGCTTAGGGTATTGTGGGAGCCTCCGGTTGATATGTTTGGCGGGCAAACACCAACTGTCAGATGCTGCATATCTATATCGGTGATTAGTCTCTGCACCGATACCTAGCGGACAGTGTCCTGTCTCTTCGCCTTGAAGATCAAAGCGCGCCTGGTCGCTTTCTCGGCCTGCTCATTACAAGCAGATACTGTCTAACACTGCTAGTACTTTATTTCAGAAGGACCAAGAAGGTTTTATAGCGAACCAGCATCGTCGATATGACTTCTCCACCACCCCAACGGCTATAGCATGGAGCATGGCATCACCGATACAAGACATCTCGGTCCTTGTTTGTGTCTCAGACATTTGCGCGGTTTCAGTTTCATGTTGGCCAATTTGCTGTGCCGGGGAACGTCCTCCTTCGATCTTCACGTTTTATGCGATGGAGACATGTCAACCACGCGACAGAGCATGGATTACGGACGTTGAGACAGCTGCAGCTGGTCGACAAGCAATCCATACATGTATGAAGTCCCGTATGTCTGTGGCTTGTCTCGTCGAGGTATTAATATTCCACGCTCTCAGGACTGCCTCAGTCAGCTATACGAGCTCTGTTACGTATCGATGATCAGTTCGCGTCGATGTCTTGAGTGTCAGAACCAGAATGGATATTGCAGCCCTGCCCATCGCCAGGGCCCAGTTTCTCCATCATCTTGGAACAAGTGCTTCACGTAGTCATACAATGTGGTCCAACAAAGAGGTAGAGACGGATGTCATGGATACGACCTGCATGCCACCCATAAGCTGTGCAGGCCACTCCTAGCTACCCTACTTGCATCATCTCTGGGGCTAGGAAACCATAACCTTTTGCCACTTAGGTTTCGAGTGCGGCCTCAACAGCCAAGTTGGAGCCAGTCGTCACTGTGATTGCGATCCTCGATTTCGACACCTTTGCGCCCAAGATCTACCAGATCGGCAACTTACGTTCCCAGGACCTTCTTGAATCAAGCCGCCCAAAGGCGCACCTCTCCCGATACCGCGGATTCTAAGGGTCCCTTTCTATCAAGCCTCTTGACATGAGTGTGCCGGTATATCGCCGACTATATCGACTTGTCATGAATCAAGTGAGCGTCTAACAACAACCGCGGAATGCCTTCCCGCACTAGCCAAGTTAAAAAGGCCCGAGATAGATGATTCGCTAATGATCACGATTCTGAAAACATAGTCCACCGATAGTCACTCATTCTTAGGCATGGAGAGTTCCATTGCCTGGGACTGCAAGGTTAATGCCGTCCATAGTGTGCATGTCTTGCAGAATCTGCTTAGAGACCATGGCCGCTCTACCGATAATACTCGATTAGCCGTATGTGGCAGTGCGTTTGCAAATGCCCTTTGGACTACTGAAGAACCAAAAAATTGAAGTTCGCCATCACGGCTCCAGGGCGGCCCTTCCGTTCCCACTTCCCGTCTCAGATTAGACAAGACACGTATCTCTGCGTTCGCTCGACCAACAAGCTGACCACGAGGGTGTCTGAGCTGGTAATTTGAAAAAGGTTTCCCCTGCCATTAATCACGGCGCATGAAAGCCTGAACAGTACGTGCGCTTTTAAACCTCGCATCAGTGTGGAGAAGACTTCGAGAAGGTCGACGCCAGAGACCAGTCGTGCGGGTGCGTTGCGGCTGGTAAACGAGCAAGCGCCACGTTACCCTGCTCGAGCATAAAATTTGAATTTCGTCTAGAAGGCCCTGCCTAGCACACGAGCTGCCGTTCCAGACTCTCTGGTACGAGCGTTCGCCACAGACCGCCAGCTGCTTCTTTTGGGCGAGCAACCGTTGTCAGTGCCTTTTCGGCAGTAGCGAACAACATTGCTGCCGTTTCAAACCCTCGATGACCTGATGCCAGACGGTGTGAATGGGGAATCGGGATCTATCAGGCAATTATGTCAAACGTGTCAAGCACGTCGGCAGCATGCAGCAGGTTGAGTGTTTATCGAGAAGCCTGCAGCATGAGCTCACTGAAAGCATCTCCAGACGCAACTGTTGCGATGCAGGTACCATGACCAAGATGGATGGCAAAAGGCAAAACACTTGATTGCACACTCAACGATGTTGAACATTCGGGACCTTCGGCAGGGACACTTTTGCTGGACGACTGATACAGGCTGGCTAGTTGGTGTTGGGTGAGGCGGCTCGCTAGCAACTCTTCCGGAAGGCAGTCCACCAGCCTGGAAAGCCTTCCAGGAAAATTAAACGAAGATCAGGGTGCTCCACGAAATCTCGACAAATGATAGAGGTCGATCTGGTGGAGCAGAACTAAGGGCTAAGGAAGCCATACACAGTTCCCCGGCGCCGACCCTATGGTGAAGCCACACCGCGCGACTGTCCACGGAAGGCTCTAGCACAGAGCACGACGGAGCTTCTTCCTGAATCGTGCCGCTTCCCTCGGACCCTGTTGAATCGTAAGAGGCCCCGCTAACATGGATGTCATAGAAGCAGTACGTTATCACATGGAAAGGCAGGAGCGTTCCCGTGTGATGCACAGAGGAGCATTTCCCCACGAGGGTCCAAATCAGGGTCACGATAAGCCAACTGTTGTTCAGTGATGCCAGACGTTCTGTTCCTGCAGTGTACCTGCATAGGCGGCGGCGGCATTCTCCATTTAATCGGCATACCCATAGTAGGCACCTGCCGTCACTGTGGGGTTGAATCATGTCACTCGAAGGCTATTGGTCCAGCGTGAGTCAAATCACACTGTTGTCACGCGCAGACGAGCTCAGTGGACGATGTGACACCACTGACATGGCAGCATTAAAGCGGCGAACGCTAGGCTTCGATAGGACACGCGGGTGGAGCTTATGCGTAAGTGGAAGATGTGCAAGCTGCATTAAATTCACGCTAGGTCTCGAAATAGCAGCTGGACGAGGAAGGTGACGATGCACTGAGGCATAACATTTATCGAATGCTGACAGTTATACGAGCCACACGATGCACAAAATCGCAGGCCGTAGACGGTGCGAATCGTGATATCCGAAGTCGCTATCGTTTTGTCGGCTATCGTTTATCGCTATCGATACTGGTAGAAGCATTGTAGGGGTATTGAAGATTGGGTAAGAGGCACCTGTGCAGGCTTCAAGAAATGTCTGAACAGTGTGTGGACTTGGAGCACATTTGAGTTTGCATCGTCGACTGGAAGCGACTCAACGGTTTTGAGCCACAATGATGACATGCAACGAAAAATAACCTCCACGTCGCACGGCATTCGATTTTCTACTCGTCTTGAATTTTTGGTTGTGGGCTTCCAGCAGGTGGGCAGTCCTCGGAACGCTACGAGACTTCCCCCGCTATCGTGAAAATGGTCAAACAGCCTTGACGTCTGCAGATGGCAGCAACTTTGAAGCTTCATACGCGGTCAACATCTAGCAGAACACCTGAAACACCAGTCTTGCCGACACCAGAGCAGCAGCAGCTGCTGCTTTGGGTTGCAGTCCCACCAACCAAAGGTGTTTGGTTCCTGCCGTTTCCAACCAAGAAAACTGAGTGGTGGCGAAATGCAACTCGCTTTCTGCTATGTCGCACCATCGCTGGATAGAGCCATCGGGTCCAATAATCCGCCGGCACCGAGCAAATCAGCTGCAACAGGCAACCTCAAGGTGCATGCGGCACGACGCTGTTCCTGCATCTCAGGTCGCTTTTCAGCGCTGCACTACGGTATGCTTTCTGCCTTTAGACCATAAACAACGCGCTCCACGACTCTCGTTCACGCCTCCCGAGTGGAGTTGAACCTAGCTGCGGTGAGCTTACAGTGTTGTCACCTCGCATTCTTTCCATCAACCAGCGTTAGACCTCACAGACGGCTGCAGGTGCTTTGTGAGACTCAGATCCATGGGTTGCCTCTCAAGGTGGCACAGCGGTGACAGCGCGCGATTCGGCATCGAAACGCTGCGCTCTCGTGTCACAGAGCCGCGGCGTCGTCATATTCACATCCTGCTAGAGGCACGTACGCCGTATGGTGAGCTGCAGTGTTTCGAAACAACCATCCAGAGGCAAGACGTCAGCATCAGCCATCACTCCACACCCTCTCGGTGGCCAAGTCTAGGAACAGTGCCCTGGTCAACGGCCAGTTATCACTATCGATTGGGCGGATAGGCTGATCTATCCCCGGCGGTATACACGGCTGAATGGCAAATGGGAAGGCTTGAAGGCGACGTTGCGGCCCGTTGGCCTCTGTCGTCGAACGAAGCACAAGGTCTTGCAGCACCTCAGGACGCTCCACCACCACTCATGGTCTTGCCTTCACAGCGGTCCCTCCGGCGACAAGGGCCCAAAGGCTCAGCTATGCTGGTCTCGCGGTATCTCCGCTACCATTCGGTGTGTGTGTGTGTGCAGCAGGCGGCAGCACCACAGCAGTATTATCGATACGCAGACAAGTGTGCTTCCAAGCCGCTCTGACCAAGAAGCCAACGGCTGCACAAGTTGTGCCGGCGCTGTGCGCGTCTTTCATTTCGCCTGTGCAGCTCATGCAGCCACATCAGGCATTGCATTTGGCGACCAATTTTAGTGCATGAGTTGTGCCATGCCGCTGCTCTAAGACAATCCCACGAGTCGACAACCCTGCACTTAAGCGCATGAGTCTGGCGGGGGTCAGTCCTGCATGGAGACCACCGCTATGGTCGGGCTTGTGGGGACACTTGCGCTGCGCCCCGACTCCCTCCCACACCTGAAGTCAACCGATTCCGAGCCTCCGTCGGCCATCTTTTACTTTTTCAGTCTTGGTCGCTGTCTCGTCGCTCGCTGATCTAGGCTACTTATCCAGGCCTTCCCTTCCGCTCGTTGCGCTTTCCTTGTCCAAAGGTTTATCAACCTCATCGCTTGTCTTTCTTTCCCCAGTACTCTTCCTGGTCTTCCCTTTTGGTTTACATTTGTACAGTCCTCCCGCCGATTGTGCATTGTAACCGTTCCTTCCTTTTGGACAATCCCAATCTTCGTCGACGCACGACCCTATGACATCTTCGCTCCAGTAGATCCACATATTAGTAGACAACTTCATCATCTTGAAGTAGTCGTCCAGTCACTCCCTCGACATTTCATTGCTATACAGCGCTTGGCCATTTACACTCCACCTAATATAACACCACTCCGCCTTGGTACCAAGGAACCAACCAAAGAATCATCTTACATACAGATACTTAGCACACAGTAAGTGGGATAGTATCGTGCAACATACACCATGCTAACGGGATGGATAGACACAACAGTATTCGCAATGGAAGGCTCATATCACATGCACCCAGTGCAAGCAACATCAGCACCATTCTTCTACTACAACCCCGACCCTCAGGGTGAGAGGACTAGCCAGCACGGCCACTTTACACCCCAGCCTGCTAGCCAGCAGACACTTCAGCCACAGATGTACTACCAGAGGCCCTCATCTGCACACTCCCAGATGTCGTACCCTCAAACCGCATACGCCAACCAGATGATGACACCCGTTGCATCGCCACAGCCAATGTACCAGAAGCCAGCAATCTTTGTTCAACCCCAAGAGTCTCCTTTCCTCCAGTCTCTCGACACTGACTTCTCATACGCGCCTGCCACACCTCCTCTGTCATCCTGTGGTAGCAACATCAGCAGCCCACCTTCATCCTACGATCTTCTGCCTACACCCGTAAATGCATTCTTTCCTGGTGAAGGCATCGAGGGCGTTAAGCAGGGTTGCGAAGGAGAGGTTTTCGCTGAGCTTTTGTCCACTGGCGTTGAGTGGAGGTCCGCCACCCCGCCTATGACCCCAGGTAAGCACTATCCGAACGCGTTGTGGTCGATAGGCGTCTGCAAGTGACGATTGTCGTAGAGATAGCTGACTTGGATTAGTGTACATTCAGCCTAACCAGGGATCCTACCTGCTATCCGCAACCTCGTGCCCATCCTTGTCTCCTTCACCTTCACCTCTGCCCCGCTCGTTCTCGGTTGACGCTGAGAACAACTTCTGCAACCCAAGGGATTTGACTGTCTCTGCTACCGAGCAGTTGACTCTTTGCCCTGTTGACGAGGAGCACAAGCTTATTTTCAAGGGTGAGGTAGCCAAGGTCGACGAGGTCGAATCCTCCTTGCAATTCAACTTCACTGGTCTGCCAACTTTCGAGCCCCTGTTCGAACTCGACTGCGAAGACGACTTCACTGGCCTTGTTGCCTTCCCTACCTCTGAGACTCAGCCTCCTGCTGGCAAGCGCCAACGCACTGTTCCCTGCACGCCTGAGGAAGACTTTGTAAGCGACGAGAGCTTTACCGACTTCGAGGAGGATCTCAACCTGCCCCTTACTCCCGCCGAGACCGAAGACGAAAACATGTCCGTTGCACCCAAGAAGCGATCCATCAAGAGGGCTCGCTCTGAGCAGAGCGAGGCAGAGTCTGATTACCAGGGTAAGCATCAGACATCCGGTGATAATACCGTGTCTGGAGCATCAAGCCAACAGAATTCAGGTCAAGCATCGCACGACAACGTCGCCAACTCGAGTTCTGAAGACAATGCTAGCGCGCCTGTCGCTCCTTCTAGTCGCCGCGGCCGTAAGCAGTCGCTCACAGAGGACCCCTCCAAGACTTTTGTATGCACCTTGTGCTCTCGCCGCTTCCGTCGTCAGGAACACCTCAAGCGCCACTACCGCTCTCTCCACACTCACGATAAGCCTTTTGAGTGCACCGATTGCGGCAAGAAGTTCTCTCGCAGCGACAATCTCTCGCAGCACCAGCGTACCCACGGCACTGGCGCTATGGTCATGGGTGTCCTCGACAGCTCTGAGCTTCACCACGACATTTCTCAGCAACATCCAGGGTCATTCGAGAACCAAGACCCTGCTATGATGGGTCGCATCCTCTACGACGCTGCTGCCGGTATTTCCAGCTCTAGCTCTGACTCCTACTCTGACCTCGAGCCATCCCCTCTGAAGATGCGCAGCAAGAGGAAGCGTGATGAGTAAACGGGTGTTTGGCCTCTTTTGCTTTTGACTCTTCTAACGAACCTTCATGACCCAGGCTCGATAGAAGGATTCTACATACCAAGGCGACTGCTCGTCATCATCATGTCGTTACGTAGGGCGACTCGGATAGACGGGCAACAGGTTTATATTGGCGACTCGGGTGTTTTAATTCGACGTTGCGGCAAAAGTCCGTCTTCTCTTCTCACCTGTATTCTTTCACCACACTTTGGCAACTCAGCATGAGCTTGCCTCCCGGTTTTCACATTTAGCATGGCACATCAAAGGTTCTACACGGGGATATTTGGGGGAATTTGCACACGGTTAGATTCGGTGTTCACATTTTGCGGTTTTACATCTTACGACGACATGGTCCATTCTTACCGGCCATCGTCGCCGCGTCCTTTTTACTCTCCGAACCCCATTTCAGCGTTTTTACTCTCGTTTTAATAGGCTGCAGTCTGCAGACCAAACGTTCTGAGAATATTCGCTTCTTTCATCATCCTGTATAGTTCGATTTTTTTCCCTACCACTCTGCATAGTCCTCTTTGCTCTGTTTGTAGGTTAGTGCTGGCACATCCGACTATACAATGCTGTTCAAATCCCACATCAGCTCCATTTGAGTCTTCGTGATCTCATTCGTGATAAGTGGTTCGCCACGAACGGCACATTAGTGAGTGTATACGAAGTTTATTTTCGATCTTTGGTAGACCACGCTAGCGTGCGGTCGCTTTAGCGAATCCCTTGAGCCAAACACCAAACATATCACGACGTCAGTGCGACTTCGTTTTATTGTTTGCTCTCAGGTCCTCCCTTACATGCTGATTCTTGAACATGGCGTTGAACGTTATCGCATTGATATCTGGTGGCAAAGACTCGTTCTTCTCCATACTCTTCTGCATAGCCAACGGCCACAATATCGTAGCACTCGCCAACTTGCATCCTTCCCCCACAGCCAGCGACAATGAAGACATCAACAGTTACATGTACCAGACAGTGGGGCACTCGGTAATTCCATTATATGAGCAAGCCCTAGGCATACCCCTCTATAGGCAACAGATTACCGGAAGAGCTGTCAACTCACAGAGAGACTACTCGGCACCACAGCTCCAACAAGAGCAGGATGAGACAGAAGATCTGGTCCCGCTGCTGAAGAAGATTATGCTTGCTCATCCTGAGGCGAATGCTGTATCTACGGGCGCGATTCTCAGCACGTATCAGCGTACGAGAGTTGAGTCTGTGGCGCTGAGACTTGGTTTGACCCCGTTGTCGTATCTGTGGCAGTATCCCATGCTACCGCCTTATTCACAATCACAGCTACTGTTTGATATGGCAGCCGTTGGTCAAGAGGCGATTGTCATAAAGACAGCATCTGGTGGGCTGGATGAAAGAATCTTAGGCTGGAATGTTGCTGCGCAGAGTACAATTACAAAGCTGCAGAAGGCTATGGCAAAGTTCGGGGAAGAAAGCAATGGCGCTGTTTTAGGCGAGGGAGGTGAGTTTGAGACACTGGCACTTGATGGACCGAGGCCGCTTTGGAAAAAGAGGATTAGGATCGAACCAGGAGCTGCGGGCGTCAGCGAGAGTGGTCAGTCGGTGCTGAAAATGAGGGCAAGCGAACTAGAGGAAAAGAGCGAGGATTGTGGAGACGGATCCGGGGTATTGCGAATCCCAGATATGTTCGATGATGAGTTCAAAAGGATATTGGATGAGTTGGAGAACGTCAACGACACACAATCCTTTATCTCAGATGATGCAACACTTCTGAACGAATCTGTTACTTCAGCTGCATCAACGACATTTGACGATCTCCCCAGAAATGCATCTACCGACACGCCCACGGTATTTACTTATTCGAATCTTTCAGATACGTCTCGCTTGTCGACAACCAGGGCACCCTCCCCGTCTCGTCAACTCACCAAGATTCTACTGCGTCTCGATCATGTACTAAAACAATGGAATCTCTCCCGCACGAATGTCAACCATTGTACACTCGTCCTGCGATCAATGTCTGACTTCACAGTCCTCAACCCGATCTACGGCCAGTATTTCTCCAATGTAAACCCGCCGGCTCGCGTCACCATCTCAGTAGGCGACTCGATGCCTAGAGGCATCGATGTGATGCTTAGTATTATCATTGATAAAGATACCAAAGGCCGCAAAGGCAAGACGTTGCGTTCACTATCACGACAAGGCCTGCATGTCCAGGGTAGAAGCTACTGGGCGCCAGCAAACATTGGGCCGTACAGTCAGGCCATTTCCGTCCGGCTGCCCAACGAAATCAACAATTCAGAGACCAGCTGTGGAGAGGTCGTATATGTAGCTGGGCAAATTCCACTCATTCCCGCATCTATGGATGTCTACTCCGAGCGCGGATTTAGAGGCCAAGCCACACTCTCCCTCCAGCATCTCTGGCGCATTGGGCGCGCAAAGGGAGTTCGGTGGTGGACAGCAGCCGTGGGGTTCGTTCCTGCGTGTGAAAACCCAGAGGAGAAAGTGCGCATCGCACAGGCAACTTGGAGAACAATTCACTTGCCCTCTAAAAGCTCCACCTCAGACAGCGAAGATGATGACGAGGATGAAGACGATGTTGACATTGACCCCTGGGATCGCAGAAACACACACGCAGTGCTTTTCAACGACACGACGTACCGCTCGAGCATCCCTGATCTTTCTGCTTTGACCAACCCCCCACCAACGGGAGAAGGATCATCTATACCGCCCTGTTTCGTGGTGCAAGTCGAATCTCTCCCGCGAGATGTAGATATTGAGTGGAGCGCCACGGGTCTCACATCCTCCTCTCTATCTTTCTCCCGCTCGCCGCTGGCTCCATTAACCATCACACAGCCTGCAAACGGGCTGAGCAGGTTTTATACGCTTGAGATTCGGACACCCGACGACACAGACATCCTCCGGCATCTAGGTCAGGAGAGCGCGAAGGACTGGACGAATGCTATACTCTATGTCAGTCCAGGGTTCAAGGTCGAAGAGTTTGGCAAGTTTAGCCTCAGAGGTCTCCAGTGGATACCATGTAAGAGAGTTTGGGGTGAGGGGGGAAGAGAGTGTAAGGCGGTGCTGGTTGGGAGGTGTGACGACGAGGGTGCAGACGTGGATGCAGGGATGAGTGAGCTGGTCAAGGGATTGAAGTTTGCTGGCAAGGAGATTCAGGATGCGCTGGAAATGAGTTAGACGTCAGCAACGGATTCGGCTGGGGTTATGTTGAATTACATATAGAAGGGACGAACGAGCAGCGCAGTAGCCTCATACAGTAGCTCTAGCTCCACGATTGAAATGAATTCGTCTGCCCTAGTATCTATAAACTTTGCCACGTTCGTAAATCGTGCAAACATGCAAATGGATATCCCACAAACCCGTCCCAAATAGCCTGAACGCCGATGAAATGCTGTCATCACTTTGCTCTGCGCCTAGAATCGCTCCTTCATTCGTCCAGCGACCGTTCTGAGGTTGCCGTAAACCTTTGATGGGTTCTGGCCAAGAATCAAACTGACGATGGACTCTCGCGCGATATGAATATTCTTGAATCCGCCCAAGATATGAATCTTCTGGTCCGCCAGCACGACCCGTGTCCTGGACGCATTCTCAATTGCAAACTTGGTTTTTCCATCTTTACCCGCGATACGTCCGATTGCACGCCCCATGTGCTCGCCCTGCAACGTCTTCACGTCCTTGATCTCGAATGTCTCGATGTACAAGTCGTCCAGGCGGAGTAGCGCGATGGCGTCATCGACATCGAAGCCCAATGTGAAGGCTTTGACGAAGTCTTCTCCTTTTTGGAGGGCATCGGTGGATGTGGTGAGCGAGCTAGTGCGCAATTCGACGCTACGCGTTTTGATGTTCATGCGGACCTGCAGATGGAGATGCTCTACCAGGGGGGGCTAAACATAATCAGCATAAAAACCTTTCCACAGTAGAAAGTCCAGCCTACATAGATCTTGGGCCACGCGCTCTTCAGCGGTGTCATGCGATGGGGCGGGATGGGCACTTTTCGTGTCTCGCGGCGGAAGGCGAGCGGTATGCTCTTTGACGGCGCAAATTGTGGGCGCCCACTCTCATCGACCATAGCTGTATCATCTGTCGAGGCGTGGTTTGTGTCAGGCAAGACATCATCGGCGACAGCATTCATGTCGATTAAGTCTGCCGACTCTGTGGGCTCGTCGGCAGGCAGCGGGGTGCTCATGGCCATATCGTTGGCAAATTCTTCGGGACGGCGCTGAAGCGCTGTGGGGGCAGGCATGTTGACGTTGTTCCCTTCTATAGAGACTTTCTTGGTGGTGTAGGCGCAAAAAGGTGTAGTGGAGTGAATTCAAGGGTCGTGAATTGTTAGCGGGGCTATCGATAAGCTTTGCGTTCTCCAAAATTTCGTGAGGCGAGAATGGCTGGGTTGGCCTGTTTGGGGCTAGCGGGGATTGCTTCCGCCATCAAGATTCCTCGTGCCGACATTGCATACATGACGTGAATATTAAACTGAACAACACCAGACCTCTTGTTCAGCAAGAACACCTTTCCGAACACAACCCATCGGGTATGCTTGTGGCGTGACCATGTGGTTGCAATTATCATGAGTCGACATGTAGGAACTTCGCCTGGCGCCTTTCTGCGGTGCATGCTGTCTCCTCAACCGCTGAGGCAGAGCGTTCTTCCGCGGTTTGGAGGGAGCAGCTGGTCGCCGCTGCTGCCGCTGCTGCAAGGAAATGGTGCAAAGACACGGGCGATAGCATCGAATACGCGCTCTTACGCGATATCGTCGACGACAATTCCAACGTTCACCCACTCATCACATGTCAGGACATTAACCTCACACCTACTTCGAGTCCACTTAGGCCAATCGAATACGACCAAACAGAGCGTCTCGGTCGCTGCTCTCGCTGCTTGGAGTAGACATGCCTCGACACGGTCATACCGTGCACTGCGTAGAAGCAGAAATGGCGACCGCCGCAACAAAAGCTCAGTGACGGATGGACCGGCTAAGAGCAAGGCAAACCAGGACATACCACAATCAGAGCTTTCTCCAAATCCTCGTGGTACCCCCAAATCAGCAAGACCTGCACAGTCGCCGCTAGATACAAAACACGACGACTCGCATACGATACTCAATCGCATCCCTCACGTTCCACATCTGTACCGTCCAAGCAAGGCAGAGCTGCTCGCTGCAGCGTCAGGCTTCTGGTCACGCATGAAGGTCCGCTTCAAGTGGCTCACTATCCGAAGCAATCGCAAGTTCAACGCCGACGAAATATACGCGCTGTTTTCATGGGTGCTGGCTGCGCATGTTGCTTGGGTCATTCTGGGAACAACGACATTCTTCATGCTGACAGTCTTTCTGATCAACACTGCTTTTTCGCAAGAAACTCTCGCAAAATGGATTGGCAATTATCTCACCCAGTCATCTGGTATCAAGGTGGTGTTCGAGACGGCTGTCGTGCCCAAATGGAAGGATGGCGTCATCTCGTTCCGCAAAGTGTTTGTGTCACGAAGACCAGGCCAGGGACGAGGCAAAGTCAGTAAAGGATCGCAGACGTCGGCAGCTGCTGAGGCTGCTATCGCGCAGCAGGAAAAGGATGGTCTGGTCGAGGAGGTCGAGGAGGAGGAAGACACCAACTATACACAGTTCGACGTCTCGATTGACACTGTCAACGTCACGCTGTCGTTTTCAAAGTGGTTCAACGGCAAGGGCATGCTCAAGGACGTCGAGATTAAGGGAGTACGCGGTGTCATCGACCGCACCTCCGTCCATACAGTCGAAGGGGTAGATCCACGATCCTACAAGCACGAACACAGCCCTGGCGACTTCGAGCTCGACTCGTTCAAGATGGAAGATCTCCTCGTCACCATTTACCAGCCTGACGGCTTCCGCCCCTTCCCTGTCAGTATCTATTCATGTGATCTCCCCCAGCTCCGTAAACAATGGCTCTTCTACGACTTCCTCTCTGCAAACATGATGTCCGGCTCCTTCGATCAGTCGCTTTTTACCGTGCATCCGCGCCAGACGCACAACTACACCGGCACACAGCTGTCCAATGGTCGCGACACAGAAGACGGAACAACATGGAAGAAACACAGTCGCATTCGCATTGATGGGTTGAACATTGACCACCTGAACCGCGGCTACGACGGACCATTCTCCTGGATTCACGAGGGAAATGTGGATATTGTGGCGGACATTATGCTACCAAACGACGACGACGAGTCGCTCGCAAAAGTTATGAGCGATATGTATGACCGCGTCGAAGCCACCGTCAGCCAAAACGGACGCGCTGTTAAACACCACTTCTCCGACCACGCGGCCCACGGCTTCGATCACCACGATGATGACCACCATGAGGAGGAGACGAAAGAGGAAGACAACCGCTTCATGATCATGGATTTGCGTGTCCACCTCAACGACGTGCGTGCCGCGGTGCCCATCTTCACACGAGACATCTCCTACGTCAACAATGCGCTCGTACGGCCGATTGTCGCATACATCAACAGCAAGCGCACATTCATCCCTGTCAACTGCAGGGTAGTGAAGAAAGTAAGCGAGTTTGACGGGAGCTGGACGCTGTATGATAGCGGGTTGATGGAAGAAGTTTCACGCGAGGTAAGACCCAGTATCCTTTACTTGATTGAACAGTAGATTGACATAGTACTTTCTAGATGTACGATGCTTTCGCTCGCGATGTTCTTGACGATCGCACCGTACGCAAGCGCCGCATAAAGAAGGTCGGCATTTGGACACTGCAGTTAGCTGCTCAGGCGCTGTTCTTAGGATTGGCCGGTAACATGGCATAATAAGAGTCTTTGATGGATATACCCGCTTCTGTACACTACTATGCTTTGTTACTTTTGGCATGGCGCTTGGCGTAGACATTTCATGGATCAATTTTTTTTTAGCATGGCATGACTCGGAGGAACAGACGGGGTTCGCAAGTGTATAGTATTACTACGATGAAACGATCAGTTCGAGGTTCGTGTCGACTTGAGACCAAGGAAGCTGGAAACCCAGTTGACCAGCAAGAACAACGAATATAGAGAGGGCTGATAATCAATACGTAGAAGTCGTTTTGCGTTTTGAGCACATCCTGAACATCCACAGGAACGGTCTGACGCAAGGATCTACCACAATCCACACGATTCCCCTCAATACTTTCATCAAACCATAGACCCTTGCTGTGGTGGCGAAGGCTTGCCCTTCACATCCGCTGCTTCACGCCCTTTTTGTCGGATTGTGCTGTAAGCTCAGCAGAACTGTAATTTCAGTATTATTAACCCCAACGCCTGTCGCTAAATTACACTGTGATGCTCAACACTGAGTACATCTTCTACGCCTCCGTCTCGATCCCTCCACCAGCACCCCTCTCCTTGTGGTGAACCAAACCTTTTACCTTGTTCTTGCCACGATCCGCTGTATGTTTCATCCACGCTAGCGTGCGCGGTCCTTTCCATTGCATCACTCCTCTGTTCTTCCTATGCAGTTCTTTGTTGTGCTGTTTGTAATCCTTGATTTGGTCAAGGGTACTCCTCTTGCCATCTTCACTGAGTTTGGAGTCTGTCTTTCTGTGCTTCTGCAAGAAGTCCGGAGTGATTTTCTGCATTGTGGATCCTATGTCGTCCTCAGACTCGGAGGAAGAAGATGAAGAGTCGTCATCGCTGGCTGAGCTCTGGATATTGGGGGCCCCGGAGTCGTTCGTCTCATCCCAGTCCGAGTATTCTTGATTGTTGCAGACATCGAGAACTTCCATGACGTTAAGGAGATGCTTGTCGCCCTTCGCGTAATCTTCGTGGTAGCCTGAGAGCCCTGACCAGAAGGTCAATGTCATTTCAATCTGGCCCACCTTCTCACCGTAACTCTCGAGCACGTTGTTTCTAGCTCGGTCGAGGTCACCTTTCCAGACGTCGAGGCGAACAGTCTGTTCTTCGTTGTCGCATACGTCCTTGAGCCACAGGATGCAGAAGGCAGGACTACGGTCTCGTAGGGTAGCGTCCTGGCGCAACTCAACAACGAGTGGTGACGCGTAGCGCTGCTTCACTGGTAGGCGGATGGGGTGATTTCCTCGTGATCTCCACACCGTGCCGCCGTCATCGTGCTGCTTGATTTTGCCGTCCTTTCCCCTTGAGTGAAGCTTGCCTTTCCCAAGGCTGGTTGTGATTTTCATCCTCAAGGGCGCTAGGTCGTTGGGTATGTTAATAGCTTTGATGGCGGGTTTGATATCCAGTGTACCGTACTCCCAGCCCAACAGCTGTCGTGGCAATTGAACCTGCAAGCTACGGAAGACCATGGAGACACGAGCACGCCCATAGCCTACGCCGCCAGCTAAAGGATAGATGGAGTTAATCTGACTTCGCTCCTTAAATACTTTCTCTAGTGGAAGATAAACAATGCCAAGCAAGGGATCATCTTCGTGCACACGAGCATCGCGGACCGCAATGTGAACCTCGGTATTGCGTACATCTCGTATGAATCGCTCGCAGCCAGCGTTGAAGAATGGCTTTGAATTCTTGGGTTTCGTGCGGGTTTTGAAGACCTTCTTATGATTGAGGATAATAGTGCAGTAGGATGACGGCAAGTCATCGCCTTCTTCCTCTTCATCACTGGCTGCTCCTCCTTTGTCTGCTTTTTTCTTATTCAATGTCTCTAGCTCTAGCCCTGTAATTTGGTGAATTTGAATGCTGAGAATGCCAGATGGGTAGTCCTGTGCGGGTGGAGACGCAATGATGAGCTGGGTTTGACGTGACTGGAAATCCTCCTTTTTCTGTTGCTCGACTTCAGGTGCATGATCCACGCTGGCTTCACGTAGCTTGTTCTCTGCCAGAGCATACGACTTTTTCCTGAGCTGTTCAATAGTGTGGATATCAGGGTCCTCGTCCTGGTTTACCAACTGGTCATCTGTGATTCTGGTCTTCGAGTAATATCCCAGACTCCAAGCAAGCTTGCCGGGCATACCTTCGCCTGCCCTGAGAGCTTTGAAGCCGTCTGTACGATCTTGCATCCTGCCGTTCGTTTCGCGACCCTTCATAATACCCTTGAGGTCGAGCTCGATGCGGCCGAGATCATCATCGGCAGTGATTCGATCCGAATCCCATAGCTGTAATCTCAAGCGCTCATCCACGTTGAGCTCATCAGGAGTAACTAGAATATAGCATTCCTCGCCCCAGTATGGTTCCATGTTATTTTGCAGAACTCGAGTGGACCACATAGGCTTGCCAAACTTGGCCCAGCCTACAGTCACGTACGGGTCCGCAGAACCCTTCCTAAGGGGACCAAGACCTGCATCGCCCTCCTTAAAGTCGAATGCATGATGGATCCGTACAACCAATACTCCTTGGGCGACCGTGTCTTTCTTGAAATCATCGCCCATCATCATGTCCTTGAGATTGAGAGTAAGCGACTTCGGGGCTACATACTCAGCAAGCGCAGCATCCATTGAAGATTGCACAAAGCTTGAAATGAGTGGCACGTCCATGAGGTTGGGGCCTTTCCTGATGAGTGGTACACAAGACAGATTCACCTTTGGTTGACCTAGAAAAGAAAAAGTACAAATTGAGAAGAATGGAGGATCAGGGCAGAGCTGCAATCGTACGCGAACAACGCCTACAATACCGGTGAGTTCCACCCAAACGGCTGCAGTATATTAGTACACGAATCAAGTACGGGCTCAGATTCTTCACTTACGTAGCTTGATTTTGCCAGGAAGGTAGAATGCAAGATAGAGGTGTGCGTGGTTCGCGCGTGACTTGATGCCATGCCCGGTTGGGGGACGGTATGCAAACGCAATTTCCATGTTGACAAAATCGCCCTCTTCAGCCTCCATACTATCCTGAGGTTGATCGCCTCCACTTTCGCCATTGTCCGCGACAGTCCTATCTCCCTTTTCTTCATCAGCGGTCTTTAGCTTGCCCTCAGCATTGACGGATCGTGCAGCCGCCCCCGTCGGCAGCCATCTCACGCCCAAGAGCCGGATTGCTTCACTGCCCTGACCGAGGTCTTCGACCGCAACCATGCGCACCATGCTTGGCAAGGATGCCTGCATAACATCTTCGAGTGTATCTGAGATACTAGTGAATAGGTCAGGGTTGATCAGAGGCCAAATCGACGCAACCAGCGAGTTGAGCCATTGAGTGCTCTCAGCCGTCTCACTCTTGGCCAGTTTCCGCCCTTGCTGGCGCTCTGCTTGCCAGACTTCTACATCCCATACGTTACTGATCTTGTTGTCGGTCCACTGTCTCATAAACAGGACAGTGCCTATGGCAATACTCGTTGATATGGAAAGTTCAGCCAAATGGTAGAACTGCTTGACCCAGCCTGAGGAATTGCGTGTGAACCAGAATAGTGCCCGTACACCCAAAAATCCGACAGCAATTATTACCAGCCCAACCTCTACTGCCCTTCTATATACGACTGTAATTTCTTCCCGTGTGTTGTCAAAATCAGGGGGCGGGAACAGGACCTCCATAGCTTTGTGAGAGTTCTGCCCATCACGTTGATCCTCCTCGAGCATCTCGTCTGTCTTTTCGATGCCACCGGTACCGGTCCGAGTCTTCGGTTCTATTCCCACGGGTGGATCATTCTCTGCTGTGCTCTTGAGATCCTTGTCCGTAAAGTCGTGGATGGTCACGGGCAGATGTGTGATAGGGTCCGTTACTTCTCGTTTCGTGCCGTCCGCACTGAACTTCTTCATATGCTTGCGTGCCTTCTTGGGATCCTGCTCGGTCACGATACCTTCAGTAGTATCTTCTGCTGAAGCCTGAGAATCCATGTCTTGGGGCAACTGCTTATTGTCCGCTATTGCCGTCTGTCCAGCATGGTCCGGCGCCTCCTCCCTTTCTCTCGCCAGGTTCTTGTTCTCTGCATGATATGGCTGGTCACCATTTATATGTGCTTCAGGTCCGTGTGTGAAAGCCTCGTATGCATCGCCAATTCGGTCACGCTTGCTTCGCACGTCTGTATTGTCTTCGTCTGGCTCTGGATGTCCATATTCCTCCTGCCGACGCAGCTTCTCCTCGCGGTATCTTTGAACAGTTGGTATAGGGTTACGTGCAGTGTATGGCGACTTGTGTGACCGGCGTGCGCCTTCAACATCTTCGACGCCTGACATGGCGAGAGTTCGTGGCGTAAGCGGTGGCTAGTGTATGATGTGGCTGGATAGTTGGAGATTGTTGTTGAAGACGGTTGTCAAGTCGTATGGTTGATCAGCTTCTCATTTTGGGATTATCGTAGGAGTTGCCAGATATTTGTTCCTAAAGCCTGAAAGTAAGAAATCAGGATGAGCAGGTCGTAATATCAAATGCAAGTTGGACCCGCACAAGCTCGGAGGTTTCTCTTATGCAGCTGGTACCAGTGTATACAATTGACGTAGGCTAGTGGGCACTGGCAGGATTCTCGAACTCGGAACGACCAATTGTACTCCACTTGCTGTACATGTATTCGTTCCATAAAGCCCGTTCAAGTGCCGCCGTGCCGTTTTGTGAGGCTTGATCGTCATGCAATGACGTCGAATAACTAGCTTTGACGCGTTCTCAGACCACCTCAGCCACTTGGCAGTCACGTGTGGGGAATACTACATGTTCAGAAACCCCAATTCTGCACCAAAATCTCGGCGAAAAAAAAAGAATGCATGTATGACCATCCATCAAAACAAGTGCTACCATACTCATGGATACTCAAATGACAGGCGTGTTGTTGCGCATGCCTTCTCGGCCTTCACTCGGTTAGCTTTTGCCGTTCCCTGCGCAGATCACTGGAGCTAGGCGAGACTCACCAGCCACAACACCAGAATCATGTATCTTGACTTTTTCCACTGATCGTACGTCGGTTTATGCTGTGACACTCCTGCTTTAGCTGAGGTACATAATTAAAGTAATTCTTACACTATGAGAAACCTTTCAGTTGATACAGCAACGTGCATAGGAGAAAACAAAGGGGGTACTAAGGATTATGGAAGGCAAGAAGAGCAATCACGTACTTATGTAGAGGTTTCAAGGTATCCACCTGATGGAAACTAATCTTTGTCATCCACTATCACCTCTACATGCGCTATGCACGAAACTTATGCTACACAAGTTCGGCGGCATTGTTACAGCTAAGCCACAACCGAACGCCGTACGCCCTGTCATATAACGTTCGCAATCAATGGCCGTTAAAAGCAAATCCAGCAGCAATTATAGCCCCTGGGGATCGCAATGCGACATGTTTCACGTGACCCAGTGACAATAAAACCAGAGTCATAGCACGTACAATAAGCTAGTTGTGTTCACCACGGTTCACGAATCCTCCAATAGGAAAACCGAGGCAACAAACTGCTTACATAGCCATCGCTGACTCATTCTGCGCCCTTCATGTCGGAATTCATCAACCCCAACTCCACAAAATAATGCTAGCCGAGAAAGTTCTCCACTCCGATACTTCACACCTCTATGCTTATCAATGTGGACATCACCAACCAATCAAAGAATACCTTCCCCCATGATATTTGCCCAAATTGGCTGGTTGGCTAAAACTTTCTCCAGGACCATTTACAAAAACATGGCATATGAAGTGGGTCCCATCGTTGTGGTATAAGGCCTCCAACGCCGACTCAGACGCGTCAGTGCGCCAAACCGCTTGTTCAGAAAATGTTGCGAGCACCACAATGGCGCCATGATGGCAGTCGGTATAGAAGGAATACCTTTGTAGGATGACAAGGGCGTTGATTGGTGAGAATGCTGTATTTGCTGAACGGTTGCGACACACGAGGAAGAGTCACGGTTATTCCGAAGACGGGCTTAGCAAGCAATGGTGAAGGTGAGGGTGTCATTGAGCAGACAGCTTGCAAGGAAAGACGTATATAAGACTGTTCAAAGGTAGTGAGGGTAAGGCATCACACCAAGCGAACATCCTCAGATTCCAAAGCTAGAAGCTTCACATTTCTGTTGTCCATTACTCGTCATCCGACTTCTCTTTCGAGCCCACACAATAACATCACAATGTCGTCCACGAATACACCACGTACCAACTTGCCGGCAGCCTGTGCATCAACCACATCAAAGACCACATGCACTCTGTCCACAACATATACACCTTCAGATACATCCTCCATTGTATCAACAAGCTCAACAGCAAAAGGGTCACTCCTAAAGGCTTTCACACAAAAGCGTAAGTCACGCCTCTTGACAACGATGTCATATCGCGGCGATGTTAGCTAACAGTCTGGCGCAGTGGGTTCTAGAGGCTCATCACCAACACAGTCGACGGAGGAGAAGAAGGAGAAAGACGGTTTGACAAAGGCAGAGAGGAAGACCAGGAATGAAGCTAGGGCGAGCTATTTCTCGACACTGGGATGACGGAATGAGTCGAAAGAAGAGGAGCGATGATGCTCGGGGATATTGGTCTGCAAAAATGATTTTGAAGTAAGAATAATACAAAATGCCTTCCACCACACGTCGTGTCAACCACGCATCTTCCGCCTATCAAAACAGATCCTGTGTATTGTTCCATGCTGCACCATCTAGCCAAGTCAAAAAATCCTCCGCCTGTGTTGGAATAGGCTCCATACCATCCAGCGTAGGAATATCAAAGAAACCCGGCCCTGTCACTGAAGCTAGCACCTCACCTCTCATGTTGTTTCCTGTAGATTGTGGCTCGTAGTTGAGCACTTCATCCAACACCATTGCAAGCATCTTGTTGAGCTCCGTGCAAAGTTTATGGTTACCGTCACCTGGAAGGATGAGCCATTCCAAAGAGGAGGTGAGCACCGAAAGGTTACGAATCACGTCTGCGCGGAAGACGGTGTCGGGTAAGGGCACACCTTCGATTGTGGATTTGCGAAGTTCGAGCGCGAGGACGCCGGCGGCGGGGAAGCAGTAGAACATGATTACCGTCGCGAAGTGTCGACGGGTTTCGTAGGGGCCATTTAAGGGCTTAGTGAAAATAAGAGCGGTTGAGAGGAGCTTGAGTGATACGTCTAGTAGGGCGGGAAGAGCTTGCTGAGTTTGTCGTTGAAGTAAACGTTGGGTTTGGAAGTGCGTGTGGAGGTATTCAAGGTAAGCGGATATTAGACGCACTGTGATGCCGGCGCCGAGTCGATGCCAGGCAGAATCTTCATCGTACATTTCGTAGCGCAGGTGAACCGGGAGACCCTCCCAGAATTGAGTACATTCCGCTGATATTGTCCTGGAACGGGTCAGCAAGTCTCAGGGTTGGTTGAACAAAACAGTACCTCAAATTGTGGGCCACGTCACTATCCTTCTCTCCAGACAAGGATTGCTCCAGTAACCGCTCCTTAAAAACCGCATGCTGACAACGCAGTCTTATACATGTTGATGGGTGTATATGACCATCGGTGTTCCAGCCATTCCCATCTAGCCTCGACAGCGCTTTGTTGATGACATCTGGATCCTCAGAAAAAATGACATCGTCGCTGACATCAAGCAGCTGTTTTCGATCGCTGTACCTCCATCCTATCATTGGCGGACGACCAAAGAAGATTGCTAGCGTCTTGTCGATTCGGTAGACGGCTGAATAGACTCTTCGTCTGGATTCGCGTAGGAACAATGGCTCTGTAACTTCCCTTTCAGTATACCCCCCTTCACAATGCATGCCAGCTGCGTAGAGGGCTGCGACACTATCACCTAGTCGTCTCCATGTACCATGGTCCATGGATCGTTAGTGAAATCATGTTACTAGAAGGATAAGTGAGACCTACAGTTGTCTCCATAGAAATTACTAATTATCAACATGTTGGTGTAGATTAGCCATACCATGATGTCATTGACAGCACCGTGTATTTGACAAAGGTGTATGCAATCGTTGGATGCATGGATCATGTCTTCGATTAGATCATCCCTTTCAAGCCTTGTTCCATCATCTAATGTGAATATTGGGTCATGTGGCGAAGTGAACTGCGCATTGGAGCACACGATTGCTAGGATGAGACCTAGAGTTTCCCAGCGTAGGTTCTTACCTGTGAAGAGCGTATGAAACTCTGACGGACGCATCGCGGCAGGTACTCTCATGGGCCGTGCAGTATTTCTGGTCATCTCTGCATACATGGAGACTGCATCGTTCTCGGACTTTGCGAGCTGTTCCAGGTCTAATCTCAATTGTGGCAGAGCAGACATGACGAGAGGGCCGATCAGAGCTGACGCTTTCTGCTGCTCGAAATACATGTTAAAGGACTTTTCGAAAAACGAAATCGGCAAAAGCTTCGTTACGATTGAATGACCTATGCCAATCTGACAATGCCTGCTCCCCAACACAGTTCTGTCGGAAACAGAAGGCGTTCTACTTGTTCTCTCTGATGGCTGTTCGTGTACACTATCTGGCAGAGGCTGCTCTTCCACAAAGACACTGGCATAGCTTGTCGAGCCAAGGAAAAACCCTCGTGTTGGGTCCTGGGGAGGCTTAGCACATGCTGCTCTGTTAGTGGTTTCAGGTGGTGTTGGCCATGAGTTGACGATATCGTTCCTCAAAGTGGGAGGACTCAAAGTCAACGGCGCAAGCCTCTCAGTGCCTCCAGGATGGGTACTGAGCTTTCGACGACGGGGCTCTGGTTTCTTGCGTGGAGTCCCGGCCGGCTTTGTCATAGGGTTTGGATGGTAGAAGCACTTTTGTGGTCAACATGATACGAGCTATTGGCAGCAATATGTCCTGCTCACTTGCTCGATGATGCCCCGCGTTTGACATTTTTGGCATGTTGGCGTTGCATGGTCGCACCGTATCTTGGAGATCCTGCACGGTTCACAACTGGGATTCGGGTAAGCTTGGCTGTAAATCTCGGAATACTGACAGACCTCCTGGGCTTTCCATTCCTTCTGAGTTCCCTCAACATTTTCGGGGTTTAACAAAGTCCCAGTGGGCGTAATAGCAATAGATACAGCAATTTCTGCTGCCAAGAATGCATGGGAACGTTATGTTCTCGCGACTCCGAAATTCACTCCGGTGTGAGTAGATCGCAAATCCGAGGGATGACATAGCAAAACCTGCTCTTCCATTGGTCAGAAGCCTCGAATGTGGGGTTCTCGGAATAAACACCCACAGTGCAACTGCCATTGTACACGATATAGTTTCAGTAATTACAACAGCTACAAGCACGACTTGGTATTGCCTACTGCTGTTTTACTCGATATTTGATCGCTGATGAGGCCTTGATCCAATTCGTTGTATTTGGCGTCCGGTAAGGCAGTCTCGCAAATTTGCGGTCAGCGCACAGTTTCAACAGCCGCCCTCTCCACAGCCTGAAATTCTGGATGTCTCTCCAACCCTGGCAATGCTTCACAGCATTTTCGCAATGTCTGTAACCAGCTCGATCTCTCGCGCAAGCTCCTCGTCCCCTCTGTAAGTCACAGCATGCACAAAAGGCGAATGAGATGGCAACCACGTTTCGCAGCTGTGCGTTGGCACTTGACAGCGTCTCTGTCGTTATGCCGGCATCCGCTGACTGACAAGGGGAGACCTGTTGCAGATCACTGGAGCAAACTATTGGCTCCAGCTCCTCAAGGACGGTCATCTTCTTTCACACCCGCAGCAAGAACTGGCTGTGCAAGTCAGCCGGTGGCTGCAATACAGTCGTACACAAGAAACGATTCGTCCTCTTCCTCGCCATTAACAGGTGTAAATACCGCCTTTTTGATGGAGCCCGGATTAGCGAGTGTGGCGCAATGCAGCACCGCTCGATTCTCGAAGCCTTAGGCTGATGTCGAGATATAGCGCTCCAACGGTATGTTTCAAACTCACAGTCTCATGACAGCGCAAAGAGCGTAAAGACAAGCGCAGGTCCGGCCTATAACGGTGAATCGCATTTTGAATTCTCGGTGTCAAACTTCTTAGTGGAGCATAGGACAAGCGTCCATTGCGATTTGGTGTGACCCGGGCGCTATGCAGATGGGCTGCAGCTAAGCCAATAGCTGGATTTTGCGCCATGCCTCCTCACCGGTCCTCGTGGGGCACCGTGAGATGCATTCAGGAATTCCCAGTCTGATCGTATCTACACTCTTCACTCTCAGCCGCATTGGCAGTGATTATTCTTGCGCGCCCTCCCTCGAACCGTGCTATACGTCCCTCTCTTCGCCTGGACCGTCCCGTCTATCATTGCCTGTTGTCTGTTCAGTTTGGCCTGCTTTGAAGCGTCGCGAACCGTCCGTCTTTGTAATTTCCTCTTGTTAAGGCCATCAGCCCGGAAATCGAGCGAACACGCATCGTTTTGCTAGGCGATCCAGGAGCTAAAAAGGCAAAGGGCTTGAGGGTCCTCTGATCCTGCTCGGCCGCTCATAGCGGCCCTCCGCGCATCATGTCCACTTTTCCTCCGCAAATTCAATATCAGTCCCAACAGCTCTTCTGCGATTTGTATGCGTCTGACTTTGCCCAAAATGGTTCCCGTCGGGCGAAAACTCCTACGGACTCACTGATCAACCATACTGGACTCTCTCCTGGTGGATACTCCCCCGGACCTCTTATCACCACGCCGCCGCCATTAAGTCGCAATCCTTCACAACAGCCAGTGCCGTCCCAGGATCAACTACCAGAGCAATTATTTTGGGATAATGGAAGTTTCTCCAATTCTCCAACGTCGGTGAGGACACCTGACAACGATTCATTTGAGGTGGACATGCTTGACCCGGAGATGCGCAGCTTCTACCACCAGGATTCTAATGCCATGTCTACCCAGGCCTCACAGAACGATGTCCCGGCTATGGACCCGAGTATGTTTTTCACGCCCCAGGGTATGATAAGTGATCATGGTATGTCTGGCTTCTGGCTCCCACGCGTGTGCTGACAGGCATAGCGATCCAACAGGCCCTCGATGCTACAATGGCTGTCGATTCGCAGAATTTTCAGAATCAGTTCAACATGCACAATCAACAGCAACACAACTTCGCAGCTTCGCAGCCGCGAAGCGCATATTACCACCAGAACTACGCAACTCAACCGCAGCAACATGAACCATGGAGCGGCCAAGGCCCTATGAGATTCGACACGGTCCCTCGGCCTGGGCATGTCATGTTTGACCCTGTTACTGACCCTTCCTTGTATACCGATTTTCTCAACGACAATGTCAACTCCTGGACTGCAAATTTCACCGACCCTGCGTATCTTGTATCACCAAATGAGCCTACAGTGCCTCCCCAGGATATAATGTTCGGTATCAGTCCTCAAGACACTGCTCACAGACCGCACCATCGCATGTCTCAGGGCAGTTCGCATATCCAAAGTCCAGTTGATCTACGTTTCAATGGAATGCTACAGGCCCCAGCCCAGCAGAGCTTTCTGAACTACGATGCATCACCGGCTTTTATCACAGAAGCTTACATAAGCCCAAGTCAATTGGCACCATCATCACCAACCCCATCGTCGGTTGGACAGTACCCACAGCCGTTCACTCAGCCCATCTTTAGTCCACCTGCCTCAGCGCCTAGCCCTGGTAGCTCAGATGGCAAGTTCTCGCACCACTACTCAGATTCTGAGATGCTCGATGTAATGCCAACACAGCCTTCAAACAAGGCTTTCTTTCCCTCCCCGTCATCCGCAAGAGGAAGCGCCTCGCCTACTAAACCTGTACCGGAGATTTCTTTCGACGCGTCTCCCGAACCAGAAACGGCAAGGAGAGAGTCGACCACGAAGAATATGAGCAAGTCTGGAGGACGTGCACTCGGAACTCATTTGGATCCCATAGTTGCGAAGTCGGCACACGACATGCGGAAGATCGTGGCGTGTTGGCACTGTGTACTTCAGCGAGACAAATGCGGACCCGGAGAGACCTGTGAAAGGTGTCTAAAACGTTCCCAGCGGCCAAATGCGGATTGCGGCCTGGGCTGTTCGCGTATTAAGCTTGTGGACCTGGGCTCTTCTTTCCTGCCACATCTTGTTACGCAGATGCACGAGGACTCATTCTTAACGCAATTTGTATCACAGCATATCCACCAATGGGGCAACATTGAGCTGACAGTTATGATGACTTGCGGTCAGGCTAAGATGCCACGCATCCCGGTTAAAGTGTACGAATTTGTTCCGAAAGGAGATGCATTGCTGGTACAACTCCAATACCGGACAGATCCGGGATCAAACAAGAGGGTCATGCATCACAAGCAAAGCCCACCGTTGGGCATGGTCCACATCAACTACAACGAAGAGAAAAAATACGAGAAGTACGTTAGTGATATCGTTGACCATCATTTGGATGCATTTGGCGAGCTTTGCTGGATGGAGGACGATAATGATTTTCAACAAAAGCTCTTCAGACTCATGACAAGGGTCAAACCCAAAAACGACGACGAGGAAAAATTGTTCCGGGATGTCTTCCGCCTCATAGTTGTCACGTTCATCATGTCACATACACTTACCATCGCACCCGAAACGAAGTATGCTACACTTTCACGCATGCATTCCTTTAACGGTTACGACGATACTTATACATCCCCCCGCATGACCAACCGTCAGCTTAAGTACTTCTTCTCGCGAGTACAGCGCGCCATCCAGAACTCTCTTCTCAACAAGCTGCAGCAGATCTTTAAGTCGTCTAAAGGTTGCGACAAGTGGCTGGCAGCGTTTATCGCAATCGTTGGCATGTGTATGGCTTTGGAGGATCAGCAGAAAACTATCCATTTGGTTCAAACAACCAAGTCTACGACAGAAGGACTGGATGCGCGGGATGCACAGAACCATGCAGACCACGCTAATCGAGATATCGATGCCCAGATGCACTTCATCCAGCAGATCTTCAGGTGGAAATACAACCGCAAACACAATCCTCTTCTCAATCCGGATCATGACTGGGAGAAGGAGGTTGGCTTTGGAGATGCGTCGAGTGTCAACTTCGTTCGACAAGTCGCACAACTAGTCAAGGAGAACAGTGAGTATATCCTCACAGCAACACTTTGATTAAAATGCTAACAATGTGTAGCCGACTACCTGCAGCACCGACGAGCTGTCAGTATCTCGTCCGAAAACCAGACGAAGTACACATCACGAATCGTTGGCCAGTTTCTTCTGTCTTTTTGGATGCCGTGATGACTGAACGGCTCCGTTTTGCGCTTCCTTCTTCGCACCGCTGTTCCTGAGCTTGGTTTACAGCTAAAACGCGCTTTCGGCAGAATTATACATCTCCGTTGTTCGCTTCTATTACATGTGTCATCGCTGGCCTTGCGTATCGTTGCACGGCACTCATAGCAGACATGAAAAATACATTGCATGGCCTGCATTATCAGGCTGACGATTGAACGACCCCTCATTTTACGGCTCTTTAAAGACCTATGCCTTCTTTTGGCCTCTGTCTACGGCGGTATACCCTACACTACACATAATCCAAGCCTCACACCGTATATTGAGCTTGTGAGCATGATGGTACAACATCCAGCTAGCATCAGTTGAAAATTAATACCTATTACATACACTTTTCTAGCCGCCCTATCCTCACCGTGACTCCAACTTCTGACTTGACGCCCTAAGCCCCACAATGACACACGACTGGCAAGGGCCGGCCATAACCGGTCATTGTGGGTACACCCTAGTTCTCTTTTGCGAAAGCGCCCAGATCGAACAAGGCTGAGACGATGTGTCCTGGTCTCCACATATGATTCCGTGTATGGGAAGATGGTGCACAGCCATCCTCACCTTCATAAATAGCTTTGGAAGGGGTTGCGTAGGGCACGTGACAAGTCTGGCGCCCTATACTTACAAGGACAAGAGCTTACGAAGTGACTTATTATACATCTCTCCCAGCTCTCGGTGTTCAAGATGATGGCCCAACATTGAGTGTATGAGCCTATCGTGGTATCAAGCATAAGAAGTGCAGGCGGTCGATGCGTGCTGGGGTTTTAATTGAGAGCGCAAAACCCCAGAAACTTATCGCATAAGTCCCTCCCTAGGTGGTGAGAAAGCGACAACTCATAGCCGCAAACAATCTCGGAATAGAGACTTCAAACAACAGGTGTTAGTTCGACTTGTTTCATGTACACACGCCTCCTGCTTCGCCTGCAATACCTTATTCCGCTACAGGCATACCTAACAGTGTCACTCCGGCCAGCCTCGGACCTGGCTTAAATCTCGCGCTAGCCATCCAAAAACTCGACAAGTCAAAGACAGAGACTACGAAAATGTATGCCGAGCAAGGCACACAGACAGGTGACCTCATTGCCTTGTGGTGGTGACTTGAAGCCACATCAAGCGAGGGTTGGTAACCGGACTCCCCACCTCCCACCAGTACAGAAAGGACAGAAACGAAATGTGTACTAGTATCAGATAGGCTACAATATTTTATTTGCATTATTGAGAAGGTATTTATACCAATCAACGCTGGGACAGATTGTGGCATCACTTTTTGTCTTAACATGCATTGATATTTGGAAGTCGGACGGGAGGATGGGGTTGTATCATCTGTATCGCTGGGCTCATTAACTGCTCACATCATCGTCTGTTAGACAGACACTCTCACCAGCGTCAGCAAGCTTGGATCGGTGCTAGAGAGGCAGGGCAAGTATGAGGAGGCAGAAGCAATGCATCGACGAGCGCTGGTAATACGCGAGAAGGTGCTGGGTCATGAGCATCCAGGCACGCTGGCGAGTGTATACTACCTTGCTCACCTGCTTGCGAGCCAATGTCGCTACGACGAATCTATTGATCTATACAATAGGGCGTGCGCTGCATACAGTGTCATCCTTGGAGAGGATCACCCAGTTACCTGTGTATGTCACCAACACCGTTCTGAGGCGCTTGTTTCACGGGAGCGTTCTTGGGTTCTACCGTCTCCTGTAAAGGCGGACAATGGTGCAAGCATATACAGTGGCATGATCTCGGGGTTATCATTATCATGGGGGCTGGCAACGCTTGGGATCAGGAATTTCAATCATGGTGGGGTGTAAGAGAAATAGAATGTGGATATACCATGAAATGAAGTCTAGTAACGCTAGAGCTGAAAGAAATGGTTTCTGCTTACGAGCTACCGCAAAAGGCAGTTACACTACTTAAGCCTGGTGTGATAGTAGCCTGTGACTATGTTCGAAGACTGCGTTCGATGTTTGTATTTCGACGTGACATTGTTCATGCACATATCATAATAAGCCTTCACAATGTAGAGTTCACATTGGAAGAAGACATAGGTACCCTGCCACTTGAATGAACATTGCAAGGAACACGAGTCTAAGTTAGCACTGATATAGTTGAGGGTCCTTTCTCTTTTTAGGCGTCTACCTCTCTGGGTATTTTCGCAGTAATAATAAAGCTCGCCGAGTAATAGTATATACTGTAGCAAAGTGTCCATCATGCTTTTATCCACAATCCTCGTTGTACAATTAGCTTCGAAGCCACTGGTTGCTTGCCACCCATTCCATGACGAGAATCTTTCTGCCTCCCTGAATACAATAGGCGCAAGTGCCTCTGCATATCCTGCCAAATATGGTGCAACCTGCAATTACACAATGCTGACCCAATCCCCAACTTCTACAAACACGACAAAGACTACAAACGTCACAGAAACTCTCACACTCGCGCCTTCTCCCAGCGTCTACCTCGGAAGGAATGCCACATGCAAATCATCACTTGTAGTTTCCACGCAAGAACGGACTCGTTTTGGGCCAAGCATGCCCGGACCCTCACCTTCTCTTTCGACTCATGTGTTTCCTGCCTTAGTATCCCAATCGCCAGAACCAACTCCGTGGGATGATTTGTGGCCAACCCCCTGGCTTTCCTTGCGCCTATCTAACAGCAGTGCTCTGAGAGTATCAACATCATCTCCCACAAGTAACCTCAGAGCATCTTCGCTCTTAAAGGAATCAGCAGTAATACCGAACTCAACAGCTCGCGCTGATCTGCCAGTGAAGCAGTCGCCTACTGCTGTGGTAACCACCCCAATTACTATCATGTCAGTGGGGGCGCCGATATTACCCCGAGCTAACGCAGTGACACTGCAAGGCGTGCACAACGGCGCAGACTATATCAATGCGAATGTCGCTGATCTACTCGACCCAGTGTATTTCGGTCCGACGGATGCACAGACATCTACAATTTACATCACGGTGACAGCAACCACGCCAACGACGTCGTCCGTGAAGGAATCAACTGTTGCGTCAAACATCATGTCGACGTTCATCAAGACTGTCACTCTGCTCCTGACGACACCACAACTCTCAACAACAACCCAGCCTACTCACACATCCAATCCAACGACGTACCTGCCAGGATACCCTGGGCCCGGTATACATATGTCGGTTGTGTCTGCGGATCCACGCTGTCCGTATCCATTTCCAGGCATTTACTGTGGTAAGCCGAAGACAACGCTTGTCACAGAGACCAAGAGTGGGGAGGCATTTTCAACAATCATGCCATCGAACACGATGCAAACGGGAGAGTTAAAGGGGGATGGGTGGTGTCCTTATCCTGGACAGGCGTGTTGATTTGTTTGCTGACAGGATATTAGGACAGTGGGTACGAGACTGACCGTGACAAGAACGCTGATATTAGTGCTTGTGGCGGATGTTGTTGCTACAGCTACTGGCGTTGTGAGCATGTGAGTTTATTGCTAAGGTATCAGGGGGTCAGCGCCAGTTTTAGTATGTTGGTTGTAATCATTATTCCGTTGTACATACACTGTTCTTCTAATCGGACACGTGCAACGCTTTGCCTTGGATGGTTCATCGCGTCGAAATTTCCTCGGGAATCTTTTCGCCACTGCATTCAGCCAACAGCCTGTTGTGTACATTTTTCGCTGTGCGCGCATATGCGACAATGTCAATGTCGCCTCCTTTGCCGTCTTTACCGCCATCAAAGACTTCGTAGCTGAACCAGCCTCGAAATCCAGTGTTGAGGACTGCCCGTGCTACATCAGCAACAGGAAGGTAGCCACCATTGTACGGCAATGGCCTGAAATCGTGGCTCCATCGTCCACGGGGCAATAGGCCGTCGTCGTCCCTCTCATCCTTCAATGCTTGAGGCACCTTGTAGCCGTCGCTGATCTGGAGGAGGTAGATTTTTTCCTTGGGAATGATGTTGCCAAGTTCTTCTAGACTCTTCTTGAACCGCTTCTCGAGCTCATCCCTTGACACATCTTCCTGCAGACCGGACTCTGTTCTGGGATCTGCCCACTCGCCACCAGCAGTCTGGAAAGTGTCGAGACACAACCCAATGTTCGAGCGATCGACCTTCTTCACAATTTCCCACACATCTTTCCAATTTGGTGCATGTGTTGACCAGCACCAATTTTCATATGCAACACGGAACCCATGCTCCTTCAGTTTGTCAGCCAGCTCTTGCAAATCTGGCACAACGCGACTCTTGTCAAGCTTTTCCAGCTTCGAGTCTGTCGAACCAACCTGCAGCATATCCGTGCCTGCAGCCTTCATGATGCGGATCCAGCCGTCTAGACGCTCAAATGCGTCTTTGCGCTCCTCCGAGCCTTCCGGCCAGCCCTCGAAGTTGGCAAAGGGCTGCAACATCATGATACCAAGATTGCGCTTAGCGCATTCCTGCTTGATTGCCGATGCGACTTTGACGAGCTCAGAGTAGTTCTTAGGTTCGATTTCATGCTCGAGGAGCATCTGCCCATAGGACAGGATGTCGGGGAAAGAGAGCTCGACAGCAGAGAAGCCAGCTTTAGAAATGGCATCAAGGCGATCAAGGAGTGGTGGGGGGTTATTAGGGCTTCCAAGCGAGCATGTGGCGTAACTAATTGGGATGGTTGCGAGGGATGATAGTTCGGGTCCTCCCATGTTGAAAGCTGGGCGAGTTGCGTTGGTATAAACTGTACAAGTTGATGGGTGCGTTCAATGCAGATAGCGCTATGGTGCGAGATGTAAGTGAAATAACGTGGTTGGACTGAAAAATGTGGAAGATTGTTGTTATAGTACTTGGAGCTTTTGGTATGCCATACACATGACGTCGATTGTGGAGTAACTCCTATGACCGCATAGAGCTGCATGTTCAGTGGAACTTCTCGAACAGCATAAGTAATACAACCCACGTTGACAACAGCTTTGGCTCTGTGTCTGTTCAAAGGCTGGTTGACATGAGAAATTGAGTGCCAGGGGTTGCGATGCATTTCGCAGAATGTTTGATGCAGAGCAATCGTGTTGCGTGGTAGGGCCAGTGTAATATTCCTTCGAGATTGTTGTAGATTGGAGTATGCATCAAAACTGATACCCAATGACCCAGACACGGTATAGGTGTATTTCAATGCGTTGATAACCAATGTACCGCCTAGAAGAGTTGACTGTTGTTGACTGTTATTGACTTGATTAATGAAAGCCCCAGTCCAGAGCGCGTGGTGCCACAACGAATCTCCGTGCCTCCGCGCTTCCAAAATTCCAAATGCTCACCGCCCAGCAAGAACCAATCACAAGTGGGCCGAATTGCGGACAGTCATACAAGCATGCTTGACTCTTCGGTGCCCCACAGACGACGTAAAGGTAGGCTGATCGCAGCAATTGTAAGTTTGCCATTCAGCAATTGTTTCTCATCCACCTCACTCATCAAATTTTTGCAAGCAAAGACCAAAATAATTATGTCTGTAAGTTTTTACATCTACTTCAACACCATCCCATAGCACCCTACCAACTGCACTCTCTAACAAGGTGATGCAGTTCTACATTGAGAACAAGTCAGTTGGTGATGCTGCCAACTCAGAAGATTGGCGAATTCGAGGTTACAACCCCCTCACACCTCCCGACCTGCTTCAGAGCGAGATCCCTCAGTCGCAGAAGTCAAGAGAAACTGTCCTCAAGGGCCGTAATGAGACAGTTGAGGTTGTCCAAGGGAGAGACAAGAATGGCAGACTTCTTGTTGTCATTGGCCCCTGCTCGATCCACGACCCTAAAGCCGCCCTCGAATACTGCGACCGCCTCGTCAAGATGAAGGAGAAGTACCAGGACGACCTACTCATTGTCATGCGCTCCTACTTGGAAAAGCCTCGCACAACAGTTGGGTGGAAAGGTCTAATTAACGACCCAGACATTGACAATACCTTCAAGATCAATAAGGGTCTGCGTATCTCAAGGCAGCTCTTTGTTGACTTGACTGAGAAGGGTATGCCTCTTGCTAGTGAGATGCTCGATACCATCTCTCCTCAGTTCTTGGCAGATTTGCTCAGCGTTGGTGCAATTGGTGCGAGAACAACTGAGTCTCAACTCCACCGTGAACTTGCCTCTGGTCTGTCCTTCCCCGTTGGCTTCAAGAATGGTACAGATGGTACGCTCGACGTCGCTGTCGATGCCATTGGCTCCGTCAAGCACCCTCACCACTTCCTCTCCGTCACAAAGCCTGGTGTAGTCGCCATTGTCGGTACCGTCGGTAACGATGACTGCTTTGTTATTCTGCGTGGTGGAAAGAAGGGCACAAACTATGATGCGAAGAGCATCAAAGAGTCTCGCGAGGCTCTTGAGAAGAAGGGTCTCAATGCGCGCTTGATGATTGACTGCAGCCACGGCAATTCGGAGAAAAACCACAAAAACCAGCCCAAAGTTGCGCACGTTCTGGCCGAGCAAATTGCTGCAGGTGAGACGGGCATCATGGGCGTGATGATCGAGAGCAACATCAACGAGGGTGAGTCTGCGCCTGCAACTACAACTGTGCTGCACACTAACGCAATCTGTAGGCAACCAGAAGGTACCCAAGGAGGGCAAGGAGGGCCTGCAGTACGGTGTCTCAATCACTGACGCCTGCATCAACTGGGAAGACACGGAAAAGGTCCTCGAGGAGTTGGCAACGGCTGTCGCAAAGAGGAGGTCGCTTCGCAATGGCACCAATGGCCAGTAGAGTCTTCTTTCTCTGTTCACATCTTTCACTCCTAAAACGAGGTATTGGGACGGCACGGCGTTACCGGCGCTCAAGTGCGACATTGACGATCATATACCACATGTGCGATCACGCACCAATTTAAAAGTTTCATTGGCGATTACAGGTTTAGTGAGCTCAGACGCTTGACACTTTTTTGCAGCACCACTCTTGCTGGTATTAGGCAATGCATGCACGAACGCTTACATATGTTCATTGTTTTCAAGCTCGTCATTACAACGAACAGCTCGATATCGGTAACAGCATGCAAGTCACAACTCAGTGTTACTATGGGCGCAATACTGTCCTAACTTGGCCTGTAGCTTACCAAGTGCTCCACGACTTGCAGCGCACTGTAAGCATGGTTACCATCTATACGGCACTTACTTACCCATACAACGAACCCTGCTGACCCAATAGGCTGGAAACCGCCCGCTCTGCATACGCTATCCACTACTGGACAAGGCTGTCAAAGGAATGATGGTTCGGCTTCACCGAGCCTTCTTCCTGCAAGCCCCGCCTCTCGCCAATCCGACTTCACCAGGCTCCTCCATTCTGAGCATGCCTGTGGAAGTACACAAAAAAAATGAAACTGGCTATGAAACAATGGCTACTGACGACAAAGATACTTCGCTTTCGCAACCCCCGGCTTGCGTGCACAGCACAACTTGACAATTCCGCATTTAGACAATGCCAAGGCAGCTTTGCAGATCAACTATTTCGTCAACGGCATATGCTAGGAAAACATATGCGAGCTCACGTGGGAGAGTCTGCCTTCACGTGGTCATCGTATTCAATATTCACCGCTCTTGCTCGAGGCTGCAAGGATATAGAATGGAGATCAAGATGCTCTATACCCGAGCACAACGATGCAAGAATATGCCCATGACCATAGCTTTCATCTTTGATGTTGCAAATATACGTGAAAAAAGGGCTCTTGATCAGAACTCATGAGATGGCTTGCAGCTCCACTACCGGTGAACGACCCTGCATCACGCTCGTTCCCCTCAAATGCGCTTCAGTGACGCTGAACAAACAGACGGAACCGCCGTCCGCTACTATTCACGAAATTAGTGCGAGCTCCGACTAAAGTACAGCACGCCGCTGACTTCACTGACATCTTTGGCGAACGGCTCTAACCCACTTCATTCCTGAATCACAACACTGCATGAGAACCTATGGAGTACTTGGCCCTGTAAGGCGAAAGAAACAAGTCAGCTAATACAGATGCAGAGTTTCTTATCTTTCTAGTGAGCTAAAGGCTCTGAAGACCTTAGCCTGTAAACTGCGCTCAATGTGCCAAGTTACTGCAATTCAGTATTTTGAAATTGAAGAACCTTGAAAGTGGGTGGAACCGAATCAGTGAAGCTACTCGCGTATAAGCCCTACTGCAGGTGAATGGCACATGCTGCATCATGTATACGTACAAGCCCTGAGCCTGACGTCCAATTCTCAAACCTAATTCTAGATAGCTTTGCGAATGCATCGGAGCACCAATGCAACAGCCACTGATAGACGAGCCTTAATGGAGTTGTTCCGTAAGCCATTGCTCAAATTTGGCGTCCAATGCGGATGAACACCCACTTGAACGGGATCCTACCCAGCCTTAGCCACCCTCGTGGGTACCGTTGTGTTGGGAACTCGGGGTCGTTGCCAGGAGTGATTAAAGCTTTGACTAATATCATTTCTATTTGCGCACTTTCGCAGACGAGCATAAGAGGTATGGGCAATTTTTGAAACACCACATGTTCCCATTTTTGCAGTGAGTGGTCCACATATTGATTCTCCTCTGATAGGTTCGATCCGATCTATGCAGCTATAGATAGGCATGTGGGATAAGACTATATTCGGAGCTGGTTTCCATCCTTATCGTAGGTTCCTCAAGTCTCATCGCAACACATTTCTCGGTAGAGCCGGTTGTTCTCTTAGTAGATTCCAGTTCACTTAGGGGTCAAAATCAGTACCAATTGCTGTGCCCTTCAGGGCATGTTGCCTCTGGCCGTATCTCGTCCACCTTTCATCTCACGCCTCCTGACAGGCGCCCGCCATCCCAGGCTCTTGCACAAGGCAATATGTCCTCTCTTTCCGACCAATCCGAGAACCCTCTTCGCTTCGTAGATCAAACGTCTACAGACCATAGCCACACAGTTCCACCTTTGCGACAATGTTCTCCACACTCGATCTATCTTGATGGTGTTGGTACCCTGTTTCCTTCGAGCAAGGGATGCTACGACGCGAATGTTGACTTCAGCGACGACGAAGCTTTCATGACACAGCCTGGCAAAGAATCCGCCACTCCGCCTGCGAATCATACTTCCTGGGTCAGTGACGACCCGAATGGAGGTCGATTGGACAATTCTCCACCAACACCCAGGCTCACTCCAGTTCGGGGGCTTCCATTCCTTCCACTGTCCGAGTACCCAGAGTTTGAACGCCAGCGTGCAGCAAAGAGGAGGTGTAACATTGGCTTTGGTAAGTGTGCCGTCTCTCCAGAATATTGTTCCCTTATATGACCTGTGTCGAGGGGCATGTGTCACCTTGAAATGTTTGCGTAGGTGTAATGTGCGCACCCAATCTTTCTTATAATAGCTACGATTCATTTGTTAATGCAGTTGAGCCAGAGATTGTCTAGCCCCTTCACTCCAAAGTGTCTACCAAGTATTAGTGGTTATGCTAAGTCTGAATTTAGATCCATACCGATCACCACTCAAAGACACTCCAACAGTTTCGCCGGTCGCCACCGCATGTACATCTGTAGAGCCGACTAGTGATAACGAAGAAGACTTTTTGCACCATGAACATTCACAAGATATCTTTTCAGATGGCCACACTCCGTCGCAATGGTCGGTCGATAGCGAGGCAAACAATGGAAAAGATATCCAAAACGATATTTTCGGTCAATATCGTGGGTTCGAGGACAGTAATAGGTACCTCCCTGAGGGCTCATATGTTGGTATCGACGCATCAGGATGTACGGCATTGTCGCCGTCTGATCCATGGCATGCAAGCAGTCTTGTTGCATCAAGAAACAGGGCCTACAACTAGTTTGCCGGAGTTATCGCCTGTACACACCCAACAATTTACTTGTGCTATTCTTCTCTTCTTGTTTTAGAGTTATGGTTCAGGGTGTTCTTGTCCAGGCTACTGTTGAAGGCAGATCTTGGGTTACTCGTTGACCGAGGACGCCCCCTCCCCCAAAGTATCATACTACATCCTCTTCCTATGACCTGTTCTCTTTGTTTTTTTGAGGGTTCATTATGTATCATTACCTATAGGTATCATCAAAATTTCGAAGCAATGTATGGTCCCAGAGCTACGCAACATATTGGCCATTGTCGTGAGGTGCGTCAGATTTGACTCGGTAGTTGAAGCTGCCACTAAAGTTCGGAGCAGAAAGGGTTGGAGAATATTTTAACAAGGGATGGTGATGCATATATGACAACCAGGGAAGCCTTCTTCGAACGCACATTGCGGCTGCGTGGATGCGTTGGCAAAGCGGGGCCTGCATGGTGGCTGTCTCGCAGCCCAGACCATTACACGATACAGGCTTACAAACAATAATTGCTGAATCGACTGAGAACTGCCCCGATACACAATGTATGATTTCGAGATGGGCTGACGTTGTCATAAAAATGAAGCACGGTCAATCCTGGAATGGTCAAAGCGTCGGTATCCGAGGCTCTTGGTCTTGAATGTTGACATCACTCGTCGCCATCACTTTTCAACCAACATTGATTGTTCGAGCATGGCGCGATTATCAGGGCTGCAAAGGGAAGTTTTGTCTCTTTACCGCCAATGCCTTAGAGCAGCAAGGGAGAAGCCTTCGGTACGATTGTTAGACCCTTGCGTTTTTGATGCCCCCAACTAAGAATGACAGAATACACGGTCACACTTTCGAGAGTTTGCAAGGTAGTTTCGACATCTCCCAGAACTTCGTAATGGTCAAATCTAATTCAATGTAGAGCTGAATTCCACAAGAACCGAAGTGTTGGCAAGAAAGACTTTGGCACGATAGAATATCTTCTAAGAAGGGGCCGCAGACAGCTCGAAACATATCAAGACCCAGGAATTCATGATCTTCACTAAGGCGCTGGCTATTGAATCTTCAGTGCAAGACCGACAGCATGTAATGACCCATGTTGGAACAAGGAGCAGTGGAGAATCAGTCAGTGTTTGTCACGTGACCATTGGCTTGGCAGAACATTCGAGACGGTTCTTTCCGGGTGCCATTTATGGTCACATTACGCGGATCGGAAACCTGATTGGGAGCTTGTAGAGGACGACGCAAGCTCAAGGGTAGCTTGGTATCACCGTCGAAGAATAAGGCAGTTGGCACCGACGAATGCTGCAACATCGAACACTCTGGAATCAGCACAAGCCATCTCCAAGCATCTTCATGATTCTCTCACACCACCTTGACGACAGTATGAAGTAGTGTCGAGTAACATCACGATGGTTCTGGAAACTTGACTCCTGAGTATATATTCAACCCAATCAATCCTCCCAAGTCCATCATCAGAAACAACAATCATCAACTTTTGTATGCAATCACTGCGCACAACAATTCGTCGAGTTCCACAACAACTCAACCACACTTCAAAGCCATCAATCTCACGCACCTTTTCACACACACCAACAACAATGTCTCTCTTCCCACGCTTCACTCAGGAGTTCGCTCCCATCTTCCGTCTCTTCGACGAGTACGACCGCCAGGCCTTCCGCGACGTCGACCGCCAGTTCAGTAACAGCATCCGTTCCTTCACCCCCAAGTTCGACGTCAAGGAGACAAAGGACGCCTACGAGCTTCATGGCGAGCTTCCCGGTGTTGACCAGAAGAACGTCAACATCGAATGGACCGACAACAACACCTTGACCATCTCGGGCAAGCATGAGCATGTCCGTGAAGAGGGTCAGCGCCCCACAGCTATTGGAGCTGGCGAGGAGCAGAAGAGGATCGAGTCTTCCAAGGACGATAAGGCCCACCAGCCTACCGTCGAGGACGAATCTGCCGAGTCCGCAAGCAAGGACACCCAGGTCGCTACGCAGTCCCACCAGCAGGAGGTAGCAAAGAGGGAAGAGCCCAAGCACAAGTACTGGGTTAGCGAGCGTTCTGTGGGATCTTTCCACCGCAGCTTCGCCTTCCCCGCGCGTGTTGACCAGGATGGTGTCAAAGCCAGCCTCAAGAATGGCATACTGAGCATTATAGTGCCCAAGGCTACTGCGCCTCAGTCAAGGAAGGTCAACATTGAGTAAGCATCTTCGATGACTGTGATATGGGCAAGAGAGGAGGGTTCGGATTCTACGATGACACGATGATGATGATGGTTTCACTCATTCTGCTTCAGCGATGCATAGCACTGGTGTTTCATTTCCCTGGAGGATATTAGCGCGGTACCGAGTTTTCACATTCCTTTCTACCCTAATAGTTTCGAGAGTCGACAATGCAGGAGACGATTTAACAGGATTGTAGTTCGAATAACATACGAATTCTAAGTTGAAATGAAATCCAATTAACAATGACCATGTGCAAAGTGACTTAGTTCTAAACCATAATCAGTGGCTATAGAAGGCTTCTATACAAGATGTCTGCGAAATATTGCTCCACGTTTAAAGGCAAACATGTTGAGAATACATTTCGTAAGTACTTGGTGTTATTGTGAGGAAGGAGTAATCGTGTGATCCATGCAGGTGCACCCGTGCAGGAGCTCGAATGTGGCTATGTAAACACAGATCTCAGTGTTTGTGAATGGCTCCTTAGTCAATACAATACAAGCTATACCACCACTACCGTTTCACATCAGCAGAGCTCTCCATTAGGTAGCTACGTTACGAGTAGTGGTGCTAGCTTCTCGATCAAACACGTGAATATCTTAGGCAAAAACGTTACATGTAACAATCAGTTCATCGGCCAGCCTGTTTTCTAATTGAACGTAGCAGGAGCCAATGTCTTGTCGACGGTACCCTTGGATAGGAAACAGGTCTGTTGATCAACGGATTGTTGGCATCTCTGGTCTTGGATGTCTTGGGTGTCTCGTCTGTACGTCCTCCCTCGCCAGACAGCTAGTACACCTCTTTGGGCCTGTCTTTACTCAGGCAGGGTTGCAAGAGATGCATTGTGAAAAGTAAACATGGTGATATGGAGGATTATTGTATGATTTTGAGATGGATTTCCATGTCCAGCAGGACATGTTATATAGGTTTGGCCAAATGTAAGTTCCCTACTGCAATTCGATTACTGCTACCTCTCAGAATTGGTTGAACTGCATTGTCTCTTGCGACAATAGTAGTCAAAGCATATGTTATTGGTCACCACAATGTGTATGATAACTATATTGACTGCGTGTGCACCCGCAGTTTTCGGTAGCTGCAGCTAGCTCCCAAAGCTACGTGGTAGAAGTGATCAAATATCCATGACCCTCATTAGCGTAGGTACAGTTCTGGGCCAGCCGCTACGTTTTATAAAGATATTTTCGGCAATTTTTGCGATATTCGAGAGTTCCTCGTTACGAGGACATGGTTTCCAAGATTTTGCATGTCTGCTGCTTGTTTTATAAGTCACTGTTGTGGAATCTTGCATCTTCATTGTCTTGTGCATACGCACTGGCATTATCGTCACCACATGGCATTGCTGTAGTACATTTGTAACAGTGTCAGGGAATACAGTGTTACGTGGACTTCTTTAAGCTTGATACTACCTGTAATTTTTCAACCTGCTCTGCTACCATGGCATCTTGCACCTTGGTATTGGGAGACGGCACTGTTGCAGCTTCCAATACCATGGTTGGGAACACCCAGTTCTTCACCGCGCAAAATGCACTGATTGGGCTTCTATTCAGATCACAATCTTTCTCTTCCCTTCGTATGCATCTACACTTTTGGTATCTAGCACCTTATCATTATGATATTATGAAGGAAAATCACACTGATTGGCACGGCTACATGGACACCACAGCACGTTTAGATCAGCATCCGTAAGTGTTTGGCGGCACTCGATCACGGCACTTCTTACGGTCAGTAGAGTTGATGCTGGTACCTTGGCGGCTGCATTTCTCCCTTCCATTTGGCATTGGAGTTGGCCTAATTGCACGTGGGCGTGGTCCAGACCTCATTAGTGCGCCTCGCTCAGTCGCCGAACTCTCATACTCTGTCGTTTTTCGTGCTTAGCTCACCCTATCAGGCCCAGGCATACCCCGGATTTGCGCCAAGCACGTGCGTCCCCGGGCTATCACGACGATCGGTGCACAGCCCGCCAGGTTGCTGGGCCCAGATTCATGATATGCTTTTACTATCATGTCTTGGAAGTCTTGGTAGGTCTTGAACCTCACCCCAGACCCATCGAACTCTATCGTCGATTGCCAAATTTGGTGAATCCAATGCCATAGCATCGGGCGTATGTCTTGTATGTAGTTAGTCAGTCCAATGCTTCTCGCTGAACCCCGGGGTAGGAGGCAAAAGTCTGGGGAAGGCTATGTGGGTATCGGAACGGGTCTGGGGTAGCTTAGGATGGAGCAGGATATGGACCTGAGTATATGAGGCTTGTCGCCTACGCACCTGTGTTGAACATCTCTTCTGTCCTCCTTAGCCAGGTCCAGTTGACTTCAATAGCTCGTAGTCTCTCCTCTATCCTTCCCCGTTTTATCTCGTCTTCCCTCTCTGACCTATCACAATGTCTCTCAACGAAGAGAAGGGTGGCATCACTGAGATCGAGCGCGTCGACTCAACGGAGTCAAAGCTCAACAATGACCGCATCGACACATTCACCCCAGAAGAGCAAAAGAGGATCGTTCGCAAAGTAGATCTTCGCTTGATACCAACTCTTGGCTTCATGTACTGCGTGTCGTTGATGGATAGGACCAACTTGGGTGTGGCAATGGTCGCCGGCATGGGCACCGACCTCAAACTTACCGGCGAGCGCTACAGCATCGTTGTCTTGCTTTTCTTCATTACATATGTCGCACTGCAACCACCTGCCACTGTCGTTCTGCGCAAACTCGGCCCCCGCATCTTTCTCCCAGCGATTGTCGTCATCTGGGGCTCGGTCATGATCGGCTTCGGCTTCGTCAAGGAGTGGCATACTCTTATTCCTCTCCGTCTGCTGCTCGGTATCTTCGAAGCCGGTTTCTTCCCCGGCTCTGCCTACCTTCTGTCGTGCTGGTACCAACGATTCGAACTCCAGAAGCGTAACACAGTCTTCTTTCTCATTGGTATGCTGTCATCGGCATTCTCTGGTATTCTTGGTTACCTCTTCTCCCTTCTTCAAGGCTATGGCATTCAGGCTGCTCCCTGGCTCGGTGCCCACTACGGACCCACCAAGGCTAAGCCCAACACTCCTGTCTCCTTCGGCCCAGGTCTAAGTGGCTGGCGCTGGATCTTCATTCTCCAGGGTGTCCTCACCGTTCTCATCGGTCTGGTCGGCTGGTACTTTATTGTAGATTTCCCTGAGCTCGCACACAAACCTGGGTTGAGCAAAAAGTTCCTTACTAAGGCTGAGTCCGAGTTCATCGTCGCGCGTATCGAGAAAGATCGCCATGACGCTCTTCCCGAAGAATTCAATATCAAGCAGTATCTTAAGAACGCGCTCGACCTTAAGGTTTGGGGTTTTGCTTCCATCTTCATGCTTACCACCACCATCACCTACGCCATTGCCTACTTCCTTCCCATCATCCTTAAGGACGGCATGGGCTTCAGCACTGCTGCTTCTAACTGCCTCATCGCACCCCCTTACGTCTTCGCCGGTTTCGTCATGATGGGCTTTGCATACCTTGGCGACAAGTGGCACTTGCGCAGCCCCTGGGTTATTGCCAACGGTATCATGGCCTTGATCGGGTTGCCCATGATCGGTTTCTCCAACAACGTTGGTGTCCGTTATACTGGTGTATTCCTCGCAACGGCTGCTGCCAATGCCAATGTTCCTGCTGTCCTCACGTGGCAGGCGAACAACATTCGTGGTCAATGGAAGCGTGCTCTATGTTCTGCCACTCTTGTAGGTGCTGGTGGCATTGGTGGTATTATTGGTGGCACTGTCTTCCGCACTCAAGACAAGCCACATTATGTTCCGGGTATCACTGCGTGCATGATTGCTGCTGGTCTCATTGTCATCATTTCTTTGCTCATGAACCTCAAGTTCTGGAGAGCTAACAAGCGTGCCGAAGCTGGCGGCAAGATCATCGAAGGTCTTGAGGGCTTCAGGTATACATTGTAAGAGCCTCGTAAGGTCGTGATAATGCTAGCTAGCTATCTAACGCGGGTTTTCGCTATGAATGTAATCTCTGTTCAGATACGTCTAGTTCACAAAAAACTTGCATTGTGTTGATCATATAATGACTGTAAAGAGTGCTTGATTAAAGACGAATTCCTCCGAAGCCGCTCAAGAAACCCGGTATCTTAGTTCAGATGATGTATAAGAGCCTGTCGAGACAAGGTCCAACTCCCTCCGTCTGCAACAATTACTGCTAAAATACAACTCCCACGACTGTGGTGCAGACGAGGTGTTGAGAACATAGTTTGTAGTAACTTGGTCCTATTGGAAGGAGGAAGGAGTAGCCGCATGATCCGTAGAGGTGCATCCGTGTAGGAGCTTGGACATGGCTGTATGCAAATAGATCTAAACACTTGTGGATAGCTCCTTAGTTGATACAATATCACTTTTGCCACCACTGTTGTTGTATCTCAGCAGAGCTCTACATCAAATAGTCATACTGCGACCAATGGTGCTAGCTCCTGAATACAAGGCAATCTGCCCTCCTCGATCCACAAGAAAAAGGGAACTTTGTTGAGAATACAGTCCATAAGTGACTTGGTGGTATCAGGAAGAGAGGTGGTCACATGATGTACAGGTGGATCCGTGCGGAAGCTCGGACCAGTGTG
>JALRMI010000119.1:0-73202 GCA_026120165.1 Leptosphaerulina australis
CCCCCCCCCCCCCCCCCCCCCCCCCCCCCCCCCCCCCCCCCCCCCCCCCCCCCCCCCCCCCCCCCCCCCCCCAGCCATGTGCTTATTGTGATGATAAGGTACGCCAAAGGATGACTGAGCGGCTTCGGTATGGCCGTGCTGGGGCTCAAGGGTTCACAGCTGCGGGCACACTTACAAGTCGACTTCATCAGCCCAAGCAATACCAGCCTCTCTCATCACATTGGTTGCCTGCTCCCACTGCTTGTGCAAGTCTGCTTTTCTCTCCCTCGCAGCAGGCGCCAGGCTGGTGCCGTCAAAGAAAGCCACGTCTTTCTCATCGAACCAAAGGGGCGTTGTCATACTCTCAGGCCCAGGCAGACATGCGATGTAGTTGTGCCATGGAGAGCCATTGCCCTTGTTGCGCTGTTCAATCAAAAGCAGATAAGTTAGTATGTGGTCAGGTATCCTGCCACGGCACTGCTGAAGAGGGCTCGCGATCGGTAACACCTCTTTCTGATCAGGGTCTAGGTTGAGAATCGAGAGCGTCAGCCTCAGAGGACAAGCCACGAGCTCTGGCGCCGTTGGCCTCAGCGCTCGCACGTGATGGCCTTGAGACTCGCTGTAAGCAATTTGGACATCTGCGCTCAGCCAGCCACCGTTCTTGGTGAACCAAGAGACGAGCCCTTCGGCCAGCGGATGAGTGCTGAAGCTATGACTGGAGTTTGGTGATGCATGAAATCCGATTCCGAACGGACGCTTGTTTGATGACATGGTGGCTTGAAGTGAGGCTCTGGGAGTGCTGACGAGAGAGAGCCTTTGTTACAGTTGATTCGGCCGCACTGGACATCCGAACCGAGTTACGATTCGTCAAGATTGCACATTCGATCACTTGGGCGAGTGATCGATATGCTGCGAGCAGGTCGGTCTCGGCGCAAAATTTGACGTCGTGCACGGAAAGCGGAAGACAGCGGATACCGTTCGGAGGAACGGACAAGGCGAGAATAGAATCAGAAGTGATTTTTTTTGCTGGTCGTGAGAGAGCGGGGACGCAGAAAGGACGCAGCTATGAGCTGACGCTTGTGTAGTGTGGGCGCTTCTGTGAGCGGTGAGGGTGTGGATGCTGAAGTTTTCTTGCGGTCATAATTGGATGGTGCATGATTTGGCTTACGCTACATTGGGAGTCTACAAGCTTTCCAAATCTCGAAGCAACTTATCTCTGAAGCAGTCAAAAGGGTCATAAGAACTGGACTTTGATAGTTGTTTATCGATATCGCTTAGAGTTTGTGGTAACCCAGCTCGCTTGGGCTTACTGTGCCACAGCTGGTATCCAGTAAGGGTCAGATGATTACCTATACGACGAATACGCTGCAGTTTGGACAGTGTAGCACAAACAAGTAACAAACTCAGCGCCACCTGGATCGAAGCAGAGACCATGACTGTTGATTGCTGTTGTCACTATTATTGTTGCTGCTGGTGCTGCTGGTGCCGTTGGTGCTGCTGGTGGTGCTGCTGATGCTGGTGGTGCTGGTGGTGCTGGTGGTGCTGCTGATGCTGCTGCTGGTGGTGCTGGTGGTGCTGGTGCTGCTGGTGCTGCTGGTGCTGCTGGTGCTGGTGCTGGTGCTGGTGCTGGTGCTGCTGTGGTTGTTGCAGTCTCTGCTTTGTCACAAGCTCTAGGACTTGGTTCTAGTCGTCAGCGAAATGACCGAAGGCCGTAAGCAAGCCAGGAATTGCTGTGGTGACGATATCCTCGGGGGCCGTATTCTCCAGCGTCCTCTGCCAAGCAGCCAGGAGATTATGGAACAGGGCAAGAAAGCGACGGGCTAGCCACAGCTGCATGAAACAAACTAAATGAACGAATCAGCAACCCGTCTGTGCAATGTGCTTGGCCAGTTGCGTCTCGACTGTCGCTTTGGAGATCCATGCACTAACGGGTAACGGGACGATTGACAATGACGGCGTCGAAGTATGTCTCGTGCGTGAAGCGGCGGACAACAAATGATCATGCCGTTTTAGGCCGACAGAAATGGGTTTGAACGTGTGATGAGGGGAATTGATAGAGCCGAGCATCCGCGTGCATTGTTCAGCACAGCACGTCTTTCTATTCAAGTTACTGTGATGTCTCTTCAATGTCTCTTTAACGTCTCTTCTTCTGCCACATTTCAGATTATGAGACACCTGGTGCACCTTGTTCGCTTGCAGCGCGCCATTGGCTGTGGCTTCCCTGCATGAGATCAGCTCTTCCTAGTTGTGGCTTGTAAGTATCCAACCGCCCCTGTTATGTGAGCGTGGAGCACTGGCACGCAGGTAGATTGCGCTTTGGCGGAGAGGGGCTCCATAGTCCCCCTCAAACCTCCAGGCGCACAGGTGCTGCAGGCCCCAAATAGAACAATGGCAGCCTGCTACTTACTCTCCTCCTTTTCTGGAGTTTTTTTTCTTTCTCTTCACAAATGAAAATTCGCTAATCATTCTCTCAGCATGCTATACCCATCACCATAGCAGATGCAATGTTGCTGGACATGTTAACAACCGCCGATGCTGCCGCCAAACACGGCCATGAATACTCAACACCACAGCACCTGCCTTCGTCTGCAAACGACAAAAATGGTGCCTACTCACTGGCTCAAATGCCCCTTTCCATTCTCGGTTCTGTTCTGAGATACCAGACACCGTCGCCGGCGACCAGTGCTCCACTACACGTTGACAATACGATCACACAAACGAAGCATGTAACAAATGCAGCCTCTCCTATGGTCTCTCCCTACAGCCCTGCTACCAATTTTGACTCCCCTGTCCCCTCTCGGCCTGTCTCCTCTGGCAGCAGCACAGTCGCCGACGAGAAGCCAAAAAAGCGCACCCCTCGCTCCAAGACGTCCTACATCATCGCTCACCCACCGCCAACGGTCCATCCTCGCTCCAAGCTACATATACGTCCCAAGGTGCAGTTGCAGCTACACCAGGTCTTTACCTCGCAGCGTCCCAAGCCTGTATATGAAGTCATTCCTTTCTCCCTTCTTGCTCCTCGCTCTACCCGCCGTCTTGCTCGCACGTTCAATACCAAGGAGAGGCTCGCTCATAGTGATCTGCTCATCGTAAAGGCCGCCACATACAGCCAAACAGACCAACACAAGTCAGACGATGAAAGGTGGGAGTCTAGAGAGGTAATTGGTGTGATTTGTCCTGGCAAGACTGAAAAAGGCCAAGTCGTTAGCCATACCGAAATATGCATGGATGACGGGACGAGCCGTTGGGAAGTGACACCCATGCCCAACGGTGGCTACGAGTTCAACTCTCTCGATGAGCATGGCCTGGCAATGAAAGCACGCTGGGTCGTTAAGCCTCCCAACTCGAGACGTATCTCTGGTCTATCTGCTAGTTCGCAGCTCTCGCCTGGTCTCCCACCCAGCAAGGACGATGCCAAGTGGAACTTCAGCACTATCAGCCCCAACTCGAGACGCCACCCTGTCATTGCAAGCATGACTCGGACCCGCATCGATGTGAACGATTCTTACGTGATGCCGGCCGCCACGCAGCCGTCGACACCCAACGCCCAGACGCCTGCATCTCCTGCTCTCACCCCGGCCAGTATTGACGCGAGCTCCTTTTTCGACACCGCAGATGCTTCTCCAATCAAGACCGAGGAAGCGCTGCGGCGATTCATCGTCGTTAGTGGCATCTGGGTCTCTTCTCTCCACGACAATTACGAGCACCCTTCCTCGCCGCTATGTCCGTCGTTCAATATTTCTGGCAGCATACGCCCTCCAGTATGCCGTACGGTTTCCATGTCCTTCCTTGACTCTTCTCGCTCGACATCTCCAGCTTCAATCGATGAGGGTGAGAAGTCTATACCTAAGCTGCTCCGCAGCAATACGCAAAGACTGAGCCGCAATGCCAGCTTCACCGACGCCCCAGCATCTCCTCTCTCCATTAAGACAGCACCCTCGTCGCCTGCGATCAAGACCCGCTCGCGCCGTGCAAATTCCACTGGGACGCACAATCTCTACAGCATGACCGGCAGCTTGAAAAAACGTTACGGCATCCTATCTCGGGTCGAAACACTTTCAGAGACTGAAGAAGACAAGGAAAACAAACGCAGTGAGGAGATCCTACGTCTCAAGCAACTAGCACTCCCAGCAGAGATCGAGTTATCATCAGTCGAGCACACGCCTGCTGAGGCATCTGCACTCAAAACATCACCCCAATTGCCTGTCCTCACCATACCAACACAGACCATCATCTACCCTTCAACCGATGGCCCAACGTCCCCCATGCTCCTCCCCTCGCCTAATATTCCCGACTCAGACTATACACGCAAAACACAGTCGGCATTCAATCCTATTACAACCGCCGGTATGTGGGACTCTGGCGTTACAGAGGGTCCTGGCATCAAGAGGAGACCTACCAGCATGTTCATAATAAATGAGCGGAAAAGAAAGGAAGAAAAGAAGAGGGGGCGCAGTGAGGGAAGAACGAAAAAACAAGAGAGGGAAACGGCTGATCGCAGTACGAGCAAGGAAGGTCCGAAGGGGGGCGATAAAAGCAAGGATTGCACCTGGATGAGAATGAAGCTCAGGACTGGTCTAAAGGGCATGTTTGGGCGGAAGGAGAGGGCTTGAAATGAGTTTCGTTGCGTTTTGAATACTCTGCATGACGGACTGGATAGCGAGTTCGTCTGGCGTTCTTTCTGGATACTTTTTCCTTTACTCCACTCTTCTTACCCCAAGACGATCAGTTTTTTTTTCCCAAGGTACTCACACCTATGATACCCAACTGGTAACTTTCAACTGAAGCCAATGCGGTTTCAAATTTATCAATTCACTTCCCACTTTGATACTCTACAAGTGCCTGTTCAAGTGGCCCCTACTCGGGTCGATCGTCCACGTACAGCATGAAACCCTTCTTGTTACTCGTGTTTCACAGCTTCTATAACCTCACGATCCCTGTGTCCCGAGGATTGCGTCCTGTCCTGCGCCAACTCATGTCATCAAATTCAGTCACTTTTTGTTTGTCATCACTGGAATGTGAGTCTCGGGACCTGTAGATTCGGCGACACTTCACTGCGGATTGATCCCACAGATTTTTCCTAGAGATGTAGTTCGCACCCTACAGGGGCCTCCAGGAATAGCTTCCAGCGACCAGAGCGTGGATCTGGAGGCTTTTGGCACAGTATGGAGAGTCTAATGGGAACGCTGGGGTTGTTTGTGAACAGGAGCCTTGTTGTAACCCTTGGACGCACTTGAGATGGTACGTGCAGTTGAGGTGTCGATCATGCCTACTGCCAAATCGCACTGGTACGACCGAAACTGACGCCGCTATGGCGTTTTACGTGTCCAAGGTGTTGGGTTGCGGGAAGTTGCCCAGAGCTCAACGATGGTGCTATCCGGCATGCTGAGGTTTCTTGTTTGCGCCGTCACGTGGACCCTGTGTCATACGTGCTGCAAGTTTTCATCTCTGCGATTTATCGAATTCGTTATCGCCTGAGCTTGGTCTGATTGAATGTTCGTTCCTTCATTGAGAATATGGGAAATGTGTGAGAGTTTTTTCCTGGCCTTTCCTTGTTCTCTTTTCCAGCCAGCGCAGCGGCTTCGGAGAGCAGGACACATCGTGCAGGCTTGAACGCCTCGTACTTTGATCGTAGCCCTGACATTCAGCACGTTTTTGACTAGGCTAAGGAGCCTTAAGAGCTGCATCGGTGCAATATAATTACAGATCTTGTGCCTCAAGATACTGTCAATCGTAGCGGTAGCAGCTCTCGTTTCGAGCGTGGCAGTTACAAGTGAAAAAGTTAGACTCGTGTGCATTGTCCATGCGCGGTCGTGTGAGTGTTTCTTACCATGCAGCAATCTCCTTTCGATACTTCCTCGCGTTGGCGTGTATGCTGCGAGAAACTAATGGTTGCAATAATGCATGTGCTGCACACACCTGTGACCGCTGAACATCGTTAGTTCCAGAATCCTTGTACAATCTCCAGTAATCGAGGTCGAAAGTTCGGAGCATGTTTTTGGAGATTATGTTGTCAAACCTGGCATGGCTGCTCGTTGACGTAAAGGGAAGCTGTTGACGACCAAAGTATTCGAACAAAGCAGCTACTCATAACTGCTCTCAATTTCCAAGCCTTAGGGTCATCAAGGCGCTCAAATAAGTGAAAACAGTATGTGGCGAGAGGAAAGCACTTGTATGGTTTAAAACGAGTGAGTAAGCATTCGTAGAGCGACTAGACCCTTGAATCCAGCACAAACTCTATGGAAAAAAAAAATCGGCAAAGTTAAGACGATTGTAGTAAACGGCATGAACAACAAGTTAGGATATATAAGCGCTCATCTATGTACAAACTACGAGAACTCGCCGTTAGCTTCGTCGGCATCGAGCCAACCTCTGCACATCTGTACAGCGCGGTCCCTAGTAGATTTTGTTAGTTTTAGTTGTGCGCAAGAGGAGCAGTTCTTGGACTTACCACTTTTTAAACATCTTTGCGCTTTCCTCCTGGCTAATGTTGGGCTCAAAGACCATGCGATCCTTCTGGTTGATTTCCTTCAGCTCATCAAATTCTTTCCAGACGCCAACTGCAAATCCAGCGGCGATAGCCGCACCAAGCGCTGTGGTTTCGCGCATGGCAGGGCGGTCGACTGGGATACCGATGATGTTTGCTTGCGTCTGCGGAAGTGTTAATAATGCGCTAAGGTCTCAATACGATCTGAGGTTATACTGACCTGCATACAAAGGTTGCTGTTGCTCATACCACCATCAACAGCCAGCATGTTAAGCTTGTGTCCAGAGTCCAGTTCCATAGCATCGAGAATGGCCTTGGTCTGGAAGCAGGTGGCCTCGAGTGTTGCTCGCGCAATATGACCCTGTTCGGTGAATTGTGTGATACCGAAGATTGTGCCCTTAGCGTCATCGATCCAATAAGGTGCAAAGAGACCGGAGAAAGCTGTGACGAAAACACACCCTCCATTGTCCTCCACACTCGCTGCAAGGTCACTGATCTTATGTGAATGTGTGATGAAGCCCATGTTGTTCATCAAAAACTTGACACCAGAACCAGCGACAGCTATGCTTCCTTCAAGAGCGTATACAGGCTTGCGCTTGCCACCGAAGTCATATGCAATAGTCGCGAGCAGGCCGTGCTTTGAAATCACAGGTTTCTCTCCAACGTTATATAACAAGAAGCAACCAGTTCCATACGTGTTCTTTGCAGAACCTGGTGTGAATCCTTGTTGGCCGACCAAAGCTGACGATTGGTCACCGAGGCAGCCTGCTATTGGTACACCCTTAAGGATGCCTTTTGTTAGGGAGCCAAAAGCGTCAGGTGACGATGATGGAACGATCTTTGGCAGGTTGAGCTTCTTGCGATCGAGTCCGAAGAAATCCAAAAGCTTGTCGTCATATTGTACGGTATGCAGGTTCATGAACATGGTTCGCGATGCGTTCGTGCAGTCCGTGACGTGAATGTCGCGTTCCTTTCCACCGTTCAAGTTGTACAGGATCCAGGTGTCGACAGTACCAAATGATAAACGGCCCTCTTCATAGGCCTTGCGGACTTCCTCGACATGGTCGATGAGCCAAACAAGCTTCACTGAAGATGGGTATGTTGACAGAGGCAGACCAGTCAACCCAAGTAGGGCGTCCGCACCCTCTCGGTTCTTTAACTCTCGCACCAACCCCTTGGTTCTCGTGTCGGGCCACGCGATCGCATTGTAGAGTGGCTCACCAGTATTGGTGTCCCATACAACAGTGGTTTCACGCTGATTAGTGATTCCTATAGCTTTGATGTCTGCAATGTCATAGTTCATATCCTCAAAGATACCAGTGGCTTTTTCTATGCATTGCTCGACAGAGCTGACAAGTTCATACGGGTCATGCTCGTGCCAACCTGACTGGGGGTAGTGTTGAGTGAACTCGATTTGGTGTTGTGCAACGGGCTGCCAGCAAGTCAGTTGCTACACAATTTCAAGTACGCAACGGAAAACCTACCTCACCCATGCCATCAAAGATGATAAATCTTGTGCTTGTGGTTCCTTGATCGATGGAACCAATAAAGACCTTCTCGAGCTTCTCCTCATCGAGGATTCCATCTTGCGAGCCATCTATCACCTGCTCTTTGGGCACTGGCTCTACCCCAGCACTCCTCGCAGAGATCTCTTGGATTGCCATGTTTGGTATAAATATTTGGCGTTTGTGAATTACTGCTTTATATTGTAGTGAACAGTACCTAATTCTTCCGCTTTCACTGGAAATTCTCCAGTATGCGCGTCGCGTACAATTGATTGTTGAAGTTCCGAGGTAATTATGCCGTGAGTATGCAAGTAGGTACGCCGTTCGCGCGAAAGAACACCGAACTATGGTGTTGAAACAACGTTTAAGGGCTGGAGAAGAAATGATAGAGGACTGTGCAAGAGGAAAGCAAAGAGATCATCGTACGGCGCGCAAAGTATTCGGGATCAAATCGGCACGCGACAACGATAATGCGCGTGGGTTTATGACGATGAGGGGTTGGTGTAGAGAAAGCGGGGGGACCTGAGGTTTGAGGGGAAACAATTCGTGGGTGCGGAACGTCAGGTGGATGCCCGAAATCTCAGCCTCAACCAAGCTAAACAGGGTAAGCCGTCCTCCGCGACTTTTCCTCTGTTCCAGACGTCAATCGTCGATTGTTGCTCCTGCTAACTGGACCTAAAGGTGCAGCTAGGCAATGCATCCGCGCGTCTTGATCATTGTGATATCAATACAGTGGGTCGATCAGCATGGCGAGCTCCACAACAAAGTTAATGGCATTATCAATCGCAGAGCCTCAAACCCCATATTCGGAACATCGGTAACGACACATGTTGAACCAAAATAAGCGTGCAATTATTATCAAAGCTCGAAAGTACACCCATACTTATTCAATTGCGCCTGTGTGTGCGCCGCTTCCTCCCTATAAAGGAATCGAGAAGCTTTCGTCACGTGCTATCCCAAATACAATGAATTCTGCCGATCTTCAAAAATCAGTGCTTGTCCCTGTTGTCGCTGGCCGCCGCATCCTTCTTGGCGGCAATTCTGGCCTCCTCTTCCTCAGCAAGCTTTTCTGAGGATCCTTCTCGGAGTGCCTTCACTCTGTCGACAGCACTGGGCATTCTCCCAACCTTTGCAGAAACCTCACCACGACCGATCAAGCTGATTACGATACTGGCACCAACGATAAAAGTCAGGATGAATCTGTACTCGCGGTCTGTGGTGGTAATCAGGTTAGCAAATACAACTTCACTGCATTGAATGAGCATGCTTACACCATGGGGGTGTCCAGCCCTTGAGAGCCGCACGGGTATCGATAAAGTAGAGACCGACGAAGCTCATGAACTGAGTGATCAGGGCGTACTCAATAGGCATGACAGTCGCACTCCAGCCAGCAATTGGAGCGAACACACCGATCGCATAGCGGGGGTAGCCATGCATTCCTCCATACTTAGCCCACTCTAAGCCCCAGTGAATCGCGCCCAAAAATGAAATGATCTGTATACTATCAGCAAGATCACAATGTACCGCGATTTAGTAGCAAACATACGCTAGCTCCGTATCCGATCTGGATGGGCTCAAGGAGGTGAAGCAAATGTGTCGCTGTGTGTTCTGACAGGATTGTGCCCTGTCCCCCAACAGAGTGGTTGATTTCGTATGCGCATAGGACTGTAGCAAGCGAAGTACCAAGGTAAGGAATTGTGCCCGCAAGACCCATGTAGTAAGCCTCTTTAGGCACGGCTTTCAAACTAAAGGTTTCGCGAATGGTTTCCTGCAAGGATTAGCTACCTCAGGACAACATTGACAAGCGTAGCGTACAATATCGCTCTTTACACCTTTCATCATATCGACGTCTGGCTCTGGAGGGGGAACGCCATGTTCAGAGTTGAAAGGATGAATTGTACTAGTCGCGGACACTGTTTCGGGAGTGGGTTTTATCTCCTCATGCGCGTATCTCTCCTCAGCTTTCTCCTGCTCCTTCGTGAGGTTGCGACGAGGAACTATGGACCTAATTGGCGTGATGCGAGCCAACTGTGATGTTTGCGGTCTCTTCGACGCCAGAGACCCAAACTGGGTAGACCATTGGTGTGCGGGGGCTGCCCGTTGAGCAGACGCAAATGGACGCGCAGTAGGCGCAGCAATTGACCTCGCGAAGCGTACAGCGCCGTTGCGAAGCATAGTGGGGGTATTGGGTATATTAGGAACGACAAAAGAAAAGAGTATTTGATGCCAAACTTTTCAGAGGGAGAAGAGAAGGTTTGATGTAGCTTCGGAGCTGCGGCTGGCAAGCTTGTCGAACCAAGCTGTCGAGCTATCATCCCCGCAAACCTATCTGACGTCATGCACGTGTCAGCCTCCGGCAGCTACGGAAATTTGTGCAAGGCTGGCCTATCTTTTCATTATAAAATCTGCGTTTGGTGGGTGGTTTATCGAGATCATGTGTCTGGCAATTGCATTTATTTAATCGTCGTCATCGGTAGACGTTTTGTAAATGTACGTTTGCGACAAGCAGGGCTGAGCACCGGCGTGAGCGTGAATCTTATTTCCATCAATCTCCGAGCAGTGATATGGCAGTATACGTGAATGCATCATACAGTATACCATGTGTAGATAGCACCTTTCCTTTGAATTGAACAATACACACACCTCTTTCTTAGATGACTAGATAATTCATATATTGGATTGTGCGATCGCCCGGCACTGTATCTATGTTTACTGATTTACTGACTCATCAAATGTTGCAACCTCTGCAGTATATTCCGGTTATCGTGAATATATTCTGCTTTTCGTAAAGCAATACTTGACGATAGTATAACCCTATTTCGATGTCACTGACGCACGATGTTTCGTGAAATAACGATATGTGGTACTGACTGTAAGAGCTGCGAGTTCTCAGAGAAAGGCTAAACAACAGGCTGGGATGCCGAAATGTTTGTAGGACAAACATTACAGGTCAAAAGTGGATCAACAAATTGCCTGTTTCGGATCCCTACATTCATGCTGCAGGCTGTCTTCCAGTATGATACGAGTAAACCACAAAAAGGAGGCCGGTGAATTTTTTTGTTTGAATAGAGTCCCTTCCACGTGTTTAACTTAGCCAGGAAGCGCTATGTTTTACCAGATTTCGTACTAGAGTGTCGATAGACATCAATAGAATGCTGGGTCGTTTCAGCATACGCGGCCTGTATGTCGCCCAAACTAGACTCTCCATTAACAGATGGGGTCTTTACAATGACAAGACAAGGCTTTTTGGTCAGTATCTCCAACTATAAAGCTAGCTTACAGGTTATTCTGAGCTGGTTTAGTCAGCAAATCTTGAATGAATCGAGAAATCTGCGTACAGTGTCGATGTGCTTGTTCAAGCTCACAGTCTTTCCAGATGGTACACATGTATTGTTAAGCTAGCGTGTATAGTTACAAGTCGCACCATCAAAACGAGGCACCTCTCGAGAGGGCACGATATCTGTGAATATTGCGATTGACACTCATTGCAATTGGTTGAAGGGTTACTGCTGTAGCTGCAGGTCGACGCATTGTTGCCACTACTATATTCCCAGCCTCTGCAAAGCATTGGTTTGGTTCTACTCAAACACACTTTTGAGGTCGGCGAGAGCTGGTGAAGTGGGAATGACATTTCAGGCGTCTCTCTGTTTCAAGTATCGCTGCTCTTGCGTTTGCAGCTGCTTGCTCGCTTTTGGCGTGGGTGTGTGACAGAACTCTAGGTGATCTGCGATGAGCGGACTACCCGCTCGATGTTGAATGGACAAAGACCTGCAGCTGGCCAGACAGCTCTCATTACTCTCTCAGTAAGCCCATTCCCTCTAGTATGACAATAGAAAGCGATAAACGCCCCCGTATCTAACATGGATAGCTTGACTTGACAATAGAGAAACATGCTGCGCCTGGCAGCTGCGAAACGTGTAATTAATGTCTAGGTGTATATAAGAGCTTGATTTGATTTAGCTTGCAGAGCGATAGGAAGCTAAAGTCGATATGTCTGCAGTGACCATTAAGCACGAGGACGCGACACCAATCAGGCTCTGGAGCTGACTTAGGTATAAACATACGACGCAACCGCTCAAATCCTGTTGCATTTGGTCGGGTCCAGAGGCTGTATAGAGCAAGTCGTATACTGCCTTGGCTAGAAACCAGCTAATCTGCAGGCACCGACCCTTGAAAATGACTGCACACCGTAGCTCCCGCCCAATGGCTGACACGCATTCAGTTACTGAGGATCGTCCTCGACAGTCCGGGGACGGAACGTGGCATCCTTCTTCTGACTGCTAGTAGGTATTCTGGTACTTGTGCATACTCCCAGCGCCCTTTTTGTTTCATACATCTTATATGTGTGTTCTAGTCCGCTCAAAGAACTCTAGGGATGCCCGAATCTATTTTGAAGCGACTGTTTCAATTCTCTGAGCCTCTCGCTTTCTGAAAATTACCGATGAAATGCGCAGGTTCCGCTTGATAAAGTGTGAGAGCCAGAGCTTTCCAACCAAATTGTTGTCGCCGTTCATCTCCGGAATTCAGTTTGCCGTTTCTCGAGCGTGATCATGTAAGGGAGGGCGCGTACGCACGCTCCCTTCAGGAATCCATTCTACTAAGAGCCCCTCTTGTAGATGAGTCAATCGCTGTTGTTGATAGCTAGTTTGACTTTCGGTCGCACCATGTATACATGCAGAGAGGGTAGGTGAGAAATGCCTGACACTTTTCTTGCAGTACGCTGGCTAGTGTAATGCCAATATTAAATATCTGACAGCTGGTGGTATAGCCGCTTCATGGATGTTCATGTGGGTTGTGTTGATTGACAGATACCGCGCCTTTTCAGAGGATGTCACATTTTGGTGGAGTGACTCGAAACCCCGCATGACTTGTAACTACACGCGCTAGCTTAATCTTCGCATTGGTAAGTTTAGAGATCGCGGGCTGGTCGATTTCTGGTTCAAACATGTGAACGAATAGCCACCACCCCATTGTAAGAGTCTCTTCAGACTTCCCAATGAATGTTCTAATGGCTCAGGCTATACATATTTCCAGCTCCCGTAATGATGACAATCTGAACGAACTGAGAATTGTCGCCCAGGTGCTGCATATCATTTTAGACCCTTCTCATACACATTAATAGCTGGAAATCTTCCAGAATATGTCATTAGATCACTAGCACATTAGTTCAGCCAGAGCGATTGATCAAATTCTGTGGATGTTGTCTAACCTAGCAGAACATCACAATACTATGGCGACTTTTGTAGCTGTTGTGAAGCATGTTTTCGTGCCCCAGAAATCCAATAGTAACAATGCCTGGAGCATTGTTCCAGCGATGTTCGCGCATCGCAAGCAATAACAAGGCTTACATTCTAGCTTATACACAGAAGTCTCGGCTGGGGGCTCGAAGGATTGCAATCTTCAACCTATTGTATCGCTGACTAAATAGACCACACCGCATCTTCAACATTCAAGAGATTCTTAAACATGCTCACGTGATCATCCCAGCATTGTTTGCTCGTGAGAAATTGGGAGCTCCTTGATCGCAAACAGTGATAGAGTTGTAAAGGCTGTGTGGCGGTGCACAATGTATGTCAGGCAACAAGGCTTAATCGAGGTTTCCACAATCGTGTACTTGCTTGCTGTTACCATGGTGTAGAATAATTCGTAATAATCGTACGAGATGTCCTTGACAAGATTCTCGAAGTTGCTTGCCGTTGCTTCCTTCAACCATCGCTGTCGAAGCTCTGATGAGGTGGCGACGGTGGGGCAAGTCTTTCGCTTAGCGTCCAGGCCGTGCGTGGTGGGGTAAACTTCGTCATAGCAACCGCAGAGGTGCCGCAGAAGAACGGCAATAGAAAGAATGCTCAGGAAGCTTCAACATGGCTCGATGGCGGCGTAACTGCCCGCAATCGACTTTAGTGTGAATGAAACAAGGCTAAGTGCCTCCAGCAACAATCAGGCAGCGTTTCAATGTGGGTCGCAGCGTCTGCGTGCCAACCAGAAGCTTCCGTGGTGTTCTCTTTCTGCGAGATTCCATGCGCTTCTCTAACAAAAATCTGTCTCGCCCACCACTCTTAAAAGCCCACCCCGCCGCTGCTCTTCCATCTCTCTAGAACATCAAACAAACACCACAGTAAAGACTCACTTTAATCAAGTCACCGACTTGTGAGCATTCAACAGCGTTTTTTTTTCCTTTGATACCCCATACTACGCACAACCGCAATCATGTCTGCTATCGGTTCGTACACCTTTCACTGCCGTATCAGTCTGGACAATCACTAATAACTTCTCAGGTATTGATCTCGGTACTACCTACTCTTGTGTAGGCATCTTCAGAGATGACCGCATTGAAATCATTGCCAACGACCAGGGTAACCGAACAACCCCATCGTTCGTTGCCTTCACCGACACAGAGTAAGTTGGATCGTCACCACTAGAAACAACAATATGCTAATCACACCAGGCGCCTTATCGGTGATTCCGCGAAGAACCAGGTCGCCATGAACCCTGTCAACACAGTCTTCGACGCCAAGCGTCTCATTGGACGCAAGTTCGCCGATCCTGAGGTTCAGGCTGACATGAAGCACTTCCCTTTCAAGGTCATTGAGAAGGCCGGCAAGCCTGTCATTCAGGTCGAGTTCAAGGGCGAGGAGAAGGTTTTCACACCTGAGGAAATCTCCTCCATGGTCCTTGTCAAGATGAGGGAGACTGCTGAGTCCTACCTCGGTGGAACTGTCAACAACGCCGTCGTCACAGTCCCTGCCTACTTCAACGACTCGCAACGTCAGGCTACCAAGGATGCTGGTCTCATTGCTGGCCTTAACGTCCTCCGTATCATCAACGAGCCCACTGCTGCTGCCATTGCCTATGGTCTTGACAAGAAGACCGAGGGTGAGCGCAACGTCCTCATCTTCGATTTGGGTGGTGGCACATTCGATGTTTCCCTCCTGACCATTGAGGAGGGTATCTTCGAGGTTAAGTCTACTGCTGGAGACACTCACTTGGGTGGTGAAGACTTCGATAACCGTCTCGTCAACCACTTCACAAACGAGTTCAAGAGGAAGCACAAGAAGGTTTGTGAACCCCCAACTTATTCTCAGAATTCCATTAGACTAACTTCATAACAGGATCTGACCTCCAACGCTCGTGCCCTTCGTCGTCTCCGCACTGCTTGCGAGCGTGCCAAGCGCACCCTTTCTTCGTCTGCTCAGACCTCCATTGAGATCGATTCGCTGTACGAGGGTATCGACTTCTACACCTCCATCACTCGTGCCCGTTTCGAAGAGCTTTGCCAGGACCTCTTCCGCTCCACCATGGAGCCCGTTGAGCGTGTCCTCCGTGACGCAAAGATCGACAAGTCCTCCGTCCACGAGATCGTCCTCGTCGGTGGTTCCACTCGTATTCCTAAGGTCCAGAAGATGGTCTCCGACTTCTTCAACGGCAAGGAGCCTAACAAGTCCATCAACCCTGATGAGGCTGTTGCCTACGGTGCCGCTGTTCAGGCTGCTATCCTGTCTGGTGACACTTCCTCCAAGTCCACCAACGAGATCCTTCTGCTCGACGTTTCACCGCTGTCTCTCGGTATTGAGACCGCTGGAGGTGTCATGACTGCTCTCATCAAGCGCAACACCACCATCCCCACCAAGAAGTCTGAAGTTTTCTCCACCTTCTCCGACAACCAGCCTGGTGTGCTCATCCAGGTCTACGAGGGTGAGCGTGCGCGCACAAAGGACAACAACCTGCTCGGCAAGTTCGAGCTCACTGGTATCCCACCTGCGCCTCGCGGTGTTCCTCAGATCGAGGTCACCTTCGATGTCGATGCCAACGGTATCATGAACGTCTCTGCCCTTGAAAAGGGCACTGGCAAGACCAACAAGATTGTCATCACCAACGACAAGGGCCGTCTTTCCAAGGATGAGATCGAGCGCATGCTTGCTGAGGCTGAGAAGTACAAGGCTGAGGATGAGGCCGAGGCTGCTCGTATTTCTGCCAAGAACGCTCTCGAGTCATACGCTTACTCCCTCCGCAACACTCTCTCCGACTCCAAGGTTGACGAGAAGCTTGATGCCGGCGACAAGGAGAAGCTCAAGGCTGAGATTGACAAGACTGTTGCCTGGTTGGACGACAACCAGACCGCCACCAAGGACGAGTACGAGTCTCAGCAGAAGGAGCTTGAGGGTGTTGCCAACCCCATCATGATGAAGTTCTACGGTGCTGGTGGTGAGGGTGGTATGCCTGGTGGTATGCCCGGCGCTCCTGGCGGTGCTGCTCCTGGCGCTGGCGGCGATGACGGCCCCACCGTTGAGGAGGTTGACTAAGCGGATCGCTCTTGTGAATCTTTGTCTTCTTTCTTTCGAGCATAGACATCTTCTTTTGGGCGGTCTCAGGAGTTCATGGCCTTAAAGGTCTTTTCACGGTTTCATTTGCATCAGACGAGTTACGATAATGACTGGAAAAGTTTGGTGGAATGCATGTGATGATATATCTAGAGTAGAATCCACTTAATAACTTCAAATCTTCTTCGTCATGCTTGTGATCTTGCTCTTGCCTACTCTTATATTGTAGACAAATTTAACTAGTCGTCCAATTGACAGCTTTTGTCGAATCTACCGTGGGTTGATGCATCACAAATCAACGTTGGATCTTATGACAACTGAGCGTCAGTGGTTGATCAAAGATAAGGGTTGCGTCCTTGTTTCTTGGCTTGAAGCCTCAAGACTGTATGGCCATCGTGATACGTTTTCGCCCTAATTTATCTTACATTCTTAAATGTAGGGGTTCTTGCTGTCAACCAGCTAGGCAACATGTCTGTCATGCAGAGTCGACATCTAGCTTCCCACCACTACTGATCTTACAAAACGTATTGTGTATTCAATCTCGAATACAATTCGTGCACCTACTCTCCCAATACCTACTCCTTCCCTGCTAGCGCAAAAGCGTTTCGTACCTCCTCACCTGGCCCTCTCCTCTCCCATATATCCTCGCTATTCGGCTTCTCTTTCAACACCTTCTCCTTCTCCGCATACCGCTCTTGAATTAACCGTTCCTTAATTTCGGGTCCCGAATAACTGTTCTTCGTGCGCATGCAGAACCAGAAATCACTCCAGTGCTCACTGCAACTGCGCAGCTGCCCATACCGGTATATGTCGTTGAAATGCCCACCGAGCGATGAGCAGTAGAAGGCTGAATCGAAGGCGGCGCGACAAGACATTGAACGGGGGAGTGTAGGATCGAATTCTTCCTCCCTTGCGCCTGTGTTTGCGCGCGCATCTGATGTGGGTATGGACGAAGGCGTTGAAAAGGAAGGAGGCGTGAGGTGTGGGTGAGCGGCGTAGAAGTCAGGATCGTGTGGTGCCTCGGAGGGCTTGTTTTGAGTGGCCGAGGGCGAGGGTGTGGTGTATTGAGATTGTGCTGTGGGGAGGGCCTGCCCTGTTGCTGAGAGAAGTTGTACTTTCTGTTCGGTGGCAGGCATCATTGCAGGCTTTGCGGCGTCTGCATTGGAGCTTGAGAAGGGCCACATTGTGGTTCTGAGTGTGAATGTGGGCTTGATTGGATATAGTTGATTTTGAAGACTTCGGTCGTTACGATAGAAACCAGAGCATGGGTTATTGGTACTTGATCATGGATTGTCAAGGCCTGACTTCCTCCAGGGTTGAACGTTAGATCAACAATTGCAAAACGGACTTGCTAGACTTCCAGGATGCAATTGACAAGAGCCTCGACACGAGAAAACGCGACTAGTGTTGAAATATGCAGCGAATCAGAAGTCACCTCAGCCACTCCTCGGACATTCTCATGTGACGTGGTACGGACTTTTAGATGCCAAATACGTCATGCACTGCGGGCTGCAACTGCCTTGCAACGATCCCTATACTCCACCTGTCTTTCTTGTACGCGTGGTTCTAGCCTGACACCGTGTCTTATCGAACGGCCTTCCTGCCTGTGAGCGTCTTTTCATTTCGCCACTCTCCTTGCAACTTTTGCTTGAAAGCCCACCTCGGTAGTTCGACGCGTCTTGCAGCACAAGCAAAGCTCAGCACGGCATTTTGCGTGCCCCCTGCCTTGTTTATACGGTTACGATACCCAACCTTGCATTGAATTGGCATCACCGCACGAGCTCTATGACTTCACGAAGTCTCACGAAGTAACGAACGAACATCTTTCGACCCCGCATACCTTACATCCACACTTGTTTCACCCCCCCCCCCCCCCCGACCTGGGCAACGGTCAACCACCGCCGCTATGCTTGAAGGGCTCGTTTCCAACCTGCTGAACCGGTTCTTGGGCATGTATGTTCAGAATTTCGATCCCAAGCAGCTCAATGTTGGTATCTGGTCTGGTGACGTTAAGCTGAGAGATCTTGAGCTTCGTCGTGAAGCTCTTGATCAGCTGCGATTGCCACTCAATGTGGTCGAGGGACATCTGGGCTCGCTCACACTCTCAATACCATGGTCGAATCTTCGGGGGAAGCCGTTGAAGGTGCACATTGAGGATGTCTTTCTGTTGGCAGCACCGAAAGAGGATGCTGACTACGATGCTGAAGAAGAGGAGCGACGAGCGCACGCCGTCAAGATGGAGAAATTAGACAGCGCGGAGCTGTTGAAGGAACGTAACACAGAAGGCATGAGCGCCGAGGAACAACAAAAAAACCAGAGCTTTACTGCTAGCATGGTCACTGCTATCGTCGACAACGTTCAGGTCACAATCAAGAACATCCATATCCGATATGAAGACTCAATATCAGACCCGGGACACCCATTCGCTCTTGGTCTTACGCTTGCCGACTTCAGTGCTGTCAGCACAGATGAAAACTGGAAGCCTGCTTTTATCCAGGGCAACGCGGTTTCGATACACAAGCTTGCGACACTGGGTTCTCTCGCGGTGTACTGGGATACAGATGCCAAGCTCCTCGGTACAGGGAAAGGGAATGACAGCAAAGATAAGCAGCATATCGAACACTCCGAGTTTATCGAGACTCTACGTAACATGATTGTGAGAGGCGATAACCCCGAGCTTGGGGATCACCAGTTCATCCTCAAGCCCATAAGCGGTCGCGCAGGACTCGAGATGGATAAGACAGGCAAGTCTGACCGACCGAAGACGAAGGCTCGTCTACTGTTTGATGAGCTTGGTTTTATAATCGACGAGGACCAATATCGTGATGCGCTCATGTTGGTTGACCTGTTTCATTATTTCATCAGACACCAAGAGTATAAGAAGTTTCAGCCCAAGTCATCGCCAAAGGAAGACCCGGCCGGATGGCTACGTTTTGCTGGACAGGCTGTTCTCGACAAGATCCATGATCGGAACAAGAGGTGGAGCTGGGCTTACTTCAAGGAGCGTCGCGACGACCGCCTACGCTATATCGAGCTGTTCAAGAAAAAGAAGAAGGACGAGAGACTGGCACATGCCGAGATTGAAGAGCTTGACAGGTTGGAAAGGAAGTTGACGTACGAAGATCTTCGTTTCTGGCGGTCCCTGGCTCGCAACCAGCTGCGCAAAGAAAACATTGGTGTCAAAAAGGCACCGCAGAAGCAGGGCTGGGGCTCATGGATCGGCTGGGGCTCCAAGCAGGAGCAACACACGGATAGCAATACCCAAATGACAGAAGAGCAACGCAAGGAGCTATACGATGCGATTGACTGGGATGAGAAGAAAGCTATCGCCGAGTCCGTCGATATGCCGCGTGAATACGTCAAAATGGAAATAAATATGAGTCTCCGTACCGGCAGCTTTACACTCAAGCGTAATCCTCACGGCAAATCCAACGAGATTCTCCGGCTGCTTTTTGACGGGTTTAGCACACAATTTTTGCAACGTACAGACTCGATGTTCGTGAAACTTGCGCTCGAAGGTATGCGCTTGTACGACGGCACAACGGAAGGCAGTCTTTTCCCGCAAATAATAACAATCAAGGATGCACCACCAGTGCCCGATGACAAGCGTATCGAAGAGCTTGATGATGATGACGAAGACGGGAAGCAGAATGATGAAGACGAGAAGAAAGATGAGGATGACCCCTTCTTTTACCTCACTTTTCAGCAGAACCCTCTCGACGATAGTGCAGATACTGCTCTGACAATGAAGCTAAAGGGCATGGAGTTCGTCTACAACCCAAGATTTGTGGTAGAAGTTGCGAAGTTCTTCAAGCCTCCAGAGCGGCACATGGAGTCCATTGGCGCACTGATGGAGACAGCCGGAGCTACTGTTGATACAATTCGCCAACAAACTCGTGCTGGATTAGAGTTCGCACTTAGTGAACACAAGACCATCAATGCACAGCTCGATTTGCAAGCGCCTCTTATCATCATCCCAGATTCTGTCACCAAGAAGTCAAGCAACTGCCTCATCCTCGACGCCGGCCATGCAAGCGTAACGAGCGAGCTAGTCGACAAAGACACATTGAATGACATACAATCAAAACAACAGCAACAGTACACTGATGAGGACTTCCGGCGTCTGGAGAATCTGATGTACGATAAGTTCACTCTAAAGTTACAGTCAACACAGGTTCTTATCGGACCTTCAATTGAGGAAACGAGGGCTCAGCTCGAGGAAGGTGCTACTTCAAAGAACTTCCACATTGTCGACAAGATCAACATGGACTTTAAAGTCGAGCTATGCATCATCCCTAAAGCATCTGACCTTACCAAGTTTAGGGTGTCAGGAAATCTTCCTGTGCTGCACGCCTCAATATCAGATTCAAAGTACAAGAACCTAATGAGGCTTATCGACGTTGCAATACCGAAGTTTGATGATGCTAGTGCTATGGGCAAGCAAGTCGCTGAAGGTGCGAAAGGCCCATCTAACTTTAAGTCAACCAGCGATGCAAAAGTGGACAAAGATGCGCTCGGGAAGCCCCGCTCCAAATCTTTTCAGTTCTCTGCTCAAGAGCACGAGCTTGTCATGGAAGAGGACCAGGATGTCGACCCTGATGAGAAGTTCGAGGATGCTCCTGTGGTCACAGACAAGGAAGACTCACATGTGCACCAACGCAACTTCGAGTTCAAGTTCACCGTCGACAAATTTCAAGGCTCGCTATACCGGACTGACTCGGAAGGCCGCAAACCCGACCAGCTTTTGGTCGAACTGATTGCAGAACACTTCGATCTGGACTTCTACCAAGAACAGTTCGAAATGGGTGCAGACGTTCGGCTGAAGAGCTTGGCAGTCGAGGATCACGTCGAAGAAAACCCACTGCCGGAGTTCCGTAACATTGTCTCTTCTGAAGATGATTCCACAGACGAACAGAGAGATCTCTTCTCCCTCAAGTTCGTCAAGGTTAATAAAGAGTCACCAGAGTTTCAGACTAAATATGAGGGTATTGCCATGAACCTGGATGTCGCAGTATCGACAATTAACCTTATTGTCACAAGGAGGACTCTTCTCACTCTTCTCGACTTCGTCCTCATTACTTTCACAAATCCTGGACCACCTCAGAGCCAACAAACCCAGATCACCGAAAAGCCTGATGAGCAGGAAGTCGTCAAGCAGCCTGACACTGAACCAGACAAGATTCGCATCCGTGCCGAACTGAAGCGCATCGCAGTCGTTCTAAACAACGATGGAATTCGTCTCGCTACACTGAGTCTGAACTCCGGTGACGTTGGTATCATGCTCAATGGGGGCACAATGCGCATTGGTGGTCGGCTTGGCAATCTCTCGCTCATCGATGATGTCAATCAAGGCGTTCCCGAGACATCGTCTCTGCGCCAGCTAGTTACCATTGAGGGCAAGAACTTGGCCGACTTCAGCTACGAAACCTTCGACTCGAACTTGGAAAGCTACCCTGGTTATGATATGTCGGTGGCACTGAAAACTGGCTCCATCAAGATCAACTTCCTGACAGAACCTTTTCGAAAGATCATGGAGTTCGCTGTGAAGTTCGGCAAAATGCAAGCTATCTTCAATGCAGCTCGTCAAGCTGCGGCGAACCAAGCAACGCAAATTCAACAGAGCCCTGCAAAGATACACTTCGACGTTACCATCAGTACACCGATTGTAGTGTTCCCAAGGATGGTGATCTCGGACAAGCCGGAGCGTGATACTTTAACAGCAAACCTGGGTGAGATCTATGCCAAGAACGAATTCACGCCACTGGACGACTCCAAGGACGCAGACGTCGCAAACAAGATCTCCGCTGGTATCAGGAATATTAGGCTTACTTCCAGTTTTCACTATGAGGATGATCGTTCAGAAGCACTTGAACTTATTGACAAAGTCGACCTTGACTTCAACATCACTATGGTCGAGCACAAAGCTGGTCAACATCGCCCAGACATGGAGATCGATGGGTCCATGTCCGATATAAATCTACGCCTCACTCCTGAACAAATGAAGTTCGCTTTGGAGCTGTCTCGCACCATTCCTCAAGCATTTGCGACAGAGTCAGATGATATCGAGGAGGATGTTAGAGAAGAATTGCCTATGGCTAAAGCCGAACCGGTACGACAGATTACAGATACAAATTTGTCAGATTCGGAGCTCTCCAAGGACGTTGTATCATCACAAGGGCCTGAGCTTCAAACCGAAACCGATAAGTGGACGAAGCTGGATTTCGTTTTTAAAGTCGGCGCCATTGCTCTGGAACTGATCAGGTCAAAGGAGGGTGAACCTATTGACGATGTCGAAGCTGCTAGCCTCTCCAAGTTCTCCCTCAACGACACAAACGTGAAGGTGCGCATGATCAGTGATGGTGCTATGGAGGCAGAGCTTGTCGTGCAGTCTTTCTCAATCAGGGACAGTCGCACTCAAGGGACCAACAAGTTCCGTAAGATCATGTCGCTCATTAACAATGACGTCAAGCAGCAATTTATGGCCAGTGTCTCTATCTCAGGTGGCAAGGAGCGTAACCTCATTGCACTCCTCACGATTGACAGCCCAAGGATCATTCTGGCCCTAGATTACCTGTTTGCTCTACAGGATTTTGTTAATGCGGGTCTGGCAACAGATGAGCCGCTGACCATTGACGAAGAGCCTGCTGATGAAGACACTGATAGCGACGACGAGATCATGTCACCAGATGGATCTCAGGCATTGCAAAGGTCGGGTATTCCTGCTGAGCCAGCGCAGGATGGCATGAGCATGTCATTCCGTGTGAATCTGGTAGATGCACAGGTGGTACTCATCGCCAATCCAGCGCTCGCCAATTCTGAAGCGATCGTGTTGGGTACCAAACAGGTCCTAGTGTCGAAGCAGCAGGCTATGACACTGCAAATCGACAAGGTTGGCATGTTCTTGTGCCGTATGGACCGCTTCGAGACAAACAGATTACGCATCCTTGACGACTTCAGCATTCAAACGGCCTTGGATATGCGAAATCAGGGCTCGAAGTCTTCCTTGATCAGCATCAATGTTGACATTGAGCCTCTAGTCTTGCGCTTGTCGCTGCGCGATATCCTGCTGGCCATGCAGATTGTCAACCGCGCGTCTGCAATGCAAGCAACTGACCACAGCAAGATGCCTGAAGAGGGCGCAAAGCAACTGAAGCCTAGTACACCTTCCAAAAAGACCAAGTCGACAGCAGTAGCTAGTACCACTAGGCCTCGAGCTAAGTCTATTGCGAAGACTAAGCAATCTAATCAACAAGAAGTACAGACACAGCAACCCCAGGCTGTCTCAGCGGTTCTTAGACGTGAGGAGATGCACGTGAATCTCGAAGGCCTGCGCGTTGTTCTCATTGGTGACGTACACGAAATGCCAATGCTTGACTGGCGGGTCAAGAAGTTCGGTGTTGATGTCCGAGACTGGTCAGGTGCCATGATAGTCGATACTTCGCTTGAGACTTTAATCAACGTCTATAACTTCTCGAAGTCTGCATGGGAGCCACTAATCGAACCATGGAGCGTCGGCTTCCACATGGCGAAGGACCTGAATCCGGATCGCTTGTCTGTGGAACTGTACTCGCGCAAGTCAATGGAGCTCACGGTCACAGCGGCGACTATTGCCTTAGGCTCGAAGTCCTTTGACTTCCTCACAACTGATGAGGATGTTCTCTCCAAACCTCGCGCTAGCGATGCACCATATCGTATTCGCAATTACACGGGCTTCAGCCTTGATGTCTGGGCAGAGGGCAAAGAGCAAGAAGGGTATGCGGCAAAGCTAGAAGATGGTGAGGAGAAGCCGTGGCGATTTGAAGACCCAATGTCCACACGTGAAACGTTGTCAACAGATGGTGCAACCGGTATGCTTGGTATCAGACTCGAGGGTAGCGGTTTCGACTCTCTCTCGCGCATACCAGTACATCGGGAGGGAGAGTCACTGTACAATCTAAGACCTAAGCAAGACAGGGTTCAACATCGTGTGCTTGTGGAGGTCAAGCTTGGTGCCGACAACATCAAGAACATCACCTTCAGATCCCCATTGTTGGTCGAAAACAACACGCAGATACCCATCGAGATCGGCATGTTCAGCCCGGAGGAAGGTCACCTTCTCAAGATCGACAAGATCGCACCTGGAGATGCACGACCGGCACCTATCGGGTCCGCATATATGCATTCGATTGTCATCCGCCCGGATCAAGGCTTTGGATATGCCTGGTCGAACGAGCGTCTGTTCTGGAAAGACTTGCTTAAGCGACCAACTAGGACCATTACTTGCCGTGGCGAACAAGATGAACAGGCACCGCCTTTTTACTTCCAGATGCACGCAGCCTACGATAAGAAGGACCCACTAACTGGCATGTACCCTTATATGCGATTGCGCCTGCAAGCACCAGTCGAGGTGCACAACCTACTGCCGTATGACTTCAAGTACAGGATCTATGACAGTAGCACCAAGAAAGACTGGACGAACTTCTTGCGAAAAGGAGGCATCAGCCCTGTCCATGTCGTCGAACTGTCTCATCTCCTGCTTATCAGCGTAGAGATGCAGGAGGGAACTTTCAAACCCAGCAAATTTGGTATCATTAACTCCACTGATCGTGAGAGCTTCAGGAGGGAGAAAGTGCTCGAGGTCAAGGATGACAACGGCACGACCCTGCATCTCAACATGCATTTTTAGTAGGTACATTTTCCTTCATCTAGTGCATACACTGACTCTGACCAGCAATTATCCCGATGGCGGTGGAGCTTTCAAGGTCGCTATATTTAGCCCGTACATCGTGTTGAACCGCACTGGGCTGAACCTGGATATCAAATCACACCAGCAGCAGTTTCTGGGTGGCGGCAGGTCTTCAGGCGCGCAGGGTGTCTTCAGAGATGATCAGACCGACGCTGGGAAGGCTCTTCCGTTCATGTTCTCCTATCCATCTGAGAACAAGAAAAACCGCGCGCTTATTAAAGTTGGCGACTCGAGCTGGAGCAAGCCACAGAGTTTCGATGCCATCGGGAGTACGTACGCCGTTTCGATACCCGCCAGTAACTCAAGGTCAGACATGCACCTTGGTGTGTCCGTTGCTGAAGGTGAGGGCAAGTACAATTTGACGAAGGTCATCTCAATTGCGCCACGCTTCATTGTGAAGAACAGAGTTGACGAGGAACTACTTATTCGCGAGCCTGGCCAGTCTGATTGGATGACACTGAAGGAGGGAGAGCTATTACCTCTTCGATGGCTCAAGCAAGGAGGGTCACCGCAGTTGTCGCTTTGTTACCCTGGTGTCAACAATCAATGGTCTTCGCCATTCAACATTTCAAATGTCGGCAACGTACATGTCAAGCTTTCCAAGACAGGCCAACGCCAGAAGCTGATGCGCATCGATGTACTGATGGAGCAGGCTACAATCTTCGTTCATATCAGTATCGAGACGAAACATTGGCCATTCTCATTTAAGAATATGAGTGATCAAGAGTTCCTGTACTGGCAACAAAATCCCAACCTTGACGAAGACGAAGACGATAATGGATCTGGGTTTAGACCTATCAGGTACCGTCTCCCACCGAGGAGCATCATGCCATATGCGTGGGACTTCCCCGCAGCTAAGAACAAGGAGATCATCATCAGCGCCAATGGCAGAGAACGACATGTCAAACTCGCTGAGATTGGGCCTCTCATCCCCTTCAAGATTCCTCCTGGCCAACAAGGGGGTGGCATGAAGGTCATCGACCTGAACGTTGTTGCTCACGGTCCGACACAAACACTCGAGATTTCGAACTACAAGCCTTCGAAAAGCCTGTACAAACAGAGGCCTGGTGCTACGTTGTCTTCAACAACAACAGGTTTCGAGGTCAAGGACCAGGATACCGATGTCACTTTCAAGGCACAATTGCGACTTGCCGGCATTGGCATTTCACTCGTCAATCGTCACCTGCGCGAGCTGGTATATGTCACGCTGCGTGACCTCGAGCTGAAGTACTCGGACTCAGCTCTATATCAGGTAATCAATGTGCAGGTCAAATGGATACAGATTGACAACCAATTGTACGGTGGCATCTTCCCCATCATCTTCTACCCCAGTGTAGTTCCGAAGACGGGTAAGGAGATGGAGGCACATCCCATTTTCCAGACGAGCATCACTCGAGTAAAGGACGATTCGTACGGTGTGATGTACATCAAGTACTTTAGTTTCCTGCTCCAGCAGATGACCCTCGAAATCGATGAAGACTTTATCTTCGCCATGATCGACTTCGCCAAGATTCCTGGAGCTTCATGGTCCGAGGAAGCGGAAGGTAAGCTTTGGGATGACTCGCTTGACATCCCAGAGCCAAAGCAGGAGCAATCTGGTCAGGATGTCTACTTTGAGTTGCTTCACCTACAGCCTATGCAAATCGATCTGTCGTTTGTCCGAACTGAACGCATCAACGCCGAGGACACCATGTCCACCTCTAATCCCTTCATGTTCGCAGTCAACGTTCTCACCATGTCTATCGGTAACGTCAATGATGCACCAGTTCGCTACAATTCTCTCATACTTGAGAACGCTCGTATCTCGACAAATGCCCTAATTAACAACATCAAAAATCACTATGTGCAAGAGTCCCTGAGACAAGTTCACGTCATCATCGGCTCAGCAGACTTCCTCGGCAATCCTGTTGGTCTTTTCACAAATATTAGTTCTGGTGTTGCCGACATCTTTTACGAGCCATACCAAGGCCTCGTCAAGTCCGACCGCCCAGAAGATCTTGGAATAGGTATTGCGAAGGGTGCCTCAAGTTTTGTGAAGAAATCTGTTTTCGGTTTCTCAGACAGCATGGCTAAGTTCACAGGCAGTATGTCGAAGGGCTTATCCGCTGCAACGCTAGACAAGGAGTTCCAGGACCAGCGTCGTAACACTCGCTCCCGCAACAGACCTAAGCACGCCCTCTACGGCATCACTGCAGGTGGAAACGCCTTCGCCAACAGTCTTGCATCCGGTCTTGGCGGTCTTGCGCGCCATCCCATTCAAGGTGCGGAGAAGGAGGGTGCTCTTGGTTTTGTGAAAGGTGTTGGTAAGGGCCTCCTTGGTGTGCCCACCAAGGCCGCCATCGGCGCCTTCGACCTTGCCTCTAACATGGCCGAAGGCGTGCGCAACACCACCACTGTCTTCGATCAAGAAGGCCTTGACCGAGTGCGTCTGACACGATTTATTGGTACCGACGGTATCGTACGGCCTTACTCGCAGCGTGAAGCCCTCGGCCAATTCTGGCTGAAGACACTGGATAATGGAAAGTACTTCAATGAGGACTACATTGCGCATCTCGAGCTCCAGGGTAAAGATGTCCTGATCATGCTCACATACAACGCGATCATGATGGTCAGAACAAAGAAGCTACAGACAGAGTGGGACGTACCGCTCAAGGATGTACAGACCATCAGCAAGGAGCGCACAGGACTAAGCATTACACTCAAGGGTGGAACGAATGGACCGTTCATCCCTATTGGAGATGAAGGTAGTAGGAACTGGTTTTACAAACAAATTGCGATTGGGGTCAATGCGTATAACGACCGGTGGAACGCTAAAGGCTAAAGGAAAAGAAAAGATGAAGGGGGGGGGGGGGGGTCACTAGGGGATAGACCGAGTACATTGTGATATTGCATAGCGACGGTTTGGATCAGACTTGGGTTTCACAGGTAGTAACAACAACATTACTAATGAGTACACATTTTTATTTCCCTATCTGTATCATGTAAAAGTAGTTCTTGCATGGTGAGGTCATTGGTGACAGGTGGTAATCAGTCTATCTACAGCGCTTGGAGATTTGCGCGTCAAGTGTTCCTGGTTACGTCTCATGACTTATTGTTGAAGTATATGTTAAAAACAAAAATTGATACCACATGCTGTCTCCGTGTTGATAGGTATAAATGCCTTTTCAACCGTACACATGATTCTGTCGGTGTTGTTACGGGTCACTTAGGTAATACCAATGGTTTCCAGAGAACACCTACACGAATACATTTTGTGTTAGAAGGGGATGGGGCCAGACCAAGTTGGTGGAAAGAACGTTCGTATGACAAGTATCGGCAGCAACCCGGCGTATAAACGACTTGCTGTATGGTACTTCTAACAATACACAATGTGGGAGTCAAATACAATATATTGTCGCCACCCCGCCTTCTCCTTAGATCTGATCAGGTCCTCTGTGATAACCACCATACTGCTAGAGAGAACTTGTTTTAATATTTGAATGATTCTTTAGCTTTGGAATTCCCTGGCATTTTCATCCATCAACAGTCAAGCACACTACGACTTCAGAGGACTGGAGGCATCTTCCTGTGTACCATCAGGATGTCGTGCGCAGGTAGGGGTTCAACAAAATACACATATGATCTGGATACCTCTGCAATGACTTTCATGGATAGTGTGTCAATTAAATGTAATTTTAGGAGACAAAACTGAAAAATTTGCACTTTTCGTAGAGAACACAAATCTCCGTTGACCAATTTCTACCTGCATAACCAATCTATGGCAGGCACGACAAAATCGGCTTTAGCTTCTCGTAGATGATTTGTTGCTGAGCAAGAGCAGCAGTGGTCTTATCATTCGCATCACCAGGCGAGATGGAGACGTAACAGCTGTTTTTCCTAAAGACCGCAACATCTACCTCCCAAGGCAATCTCGCCGTTGTTCCACAAATAGTGATATCAGCAGCACTGCCAATCAGACCACTGTTGATGCGGGTAAAGATGTACTTGAATTGTTTCACATCGTTACAGTTGTCGCTTGAGACAGCCGGGAAGTTGACGTTTAACCATGTGTTTTCGGGCAAATATGGTTTTCCGGAGTTGATGATGGTGGTCGTAATGTTGAGAGCAAGATCAGCATATATCTTGCTGTACAACGGGCTAGGCTGGTCCCAAGCAGTTGGATCGCCAGTGTAACCACTGAATGCAATGGCGGGAATCTTTGCCGTCTTTGCAGCGTAGGTTGCAGCGCCGATGGTACCGCTGAAGGGGGCTTGGATACCCACGTTGCCACCAACATTGGGACCTGTAAGAGCAAGTTCGGGAGCGGCGCCATTCCAGAGTTTAGGCGCGGTGGTGGAAATACCAGTTTTGATGGAAGTTACAGGATAGGAGTTCACGTAGTTCAGGCGTGGGTCGGAGGCGTTGAAGCCAGTAGCTGGACTGCCCGGAGGACAGGAAGCGTAAATACAACCGTCCGAATCTACGGTTTTGGGTGTGGCATCAGATGAGCCTGAGTTTGTCAGTGTGTAATTGGCATAAGTCATTATGCAAAGTAGCTGCGTACCTGTGCCAGACTGGTTCTCTGCTGGGCCGGAGAGGACGACCTGATGACCAGCAGAGTTCAGCACATTGAAAAATGTCCTGAGGTTGATCTCAGCCCAACCATCATCATTGCTCTGAATGATACGAACACCTTGGGCAAGAGGCAAAGCGGCAGCGATGAGGAGCGAGTAACGCATGACGCAGTGTATGTGTGAACTGAAGAAAACTCAATTGAGGGTCAATGGTAGGACTCAGAACTAAATACTGTGCACTTGCCTGCCTACATTGTGTTTTGGGCAGACATGCGAATTTCAGCCAGATTTACAGCGTAACATCGTGCGATCCATCAAACGTGCTGCACATTGCTATTTGATTGAACGCAAGATAGATTGAGGTCGCGGGAGGAAGCGGATCAAGGCCGTGAGTGGTTGATGTCCGAAGCGCAGAGTTGAAACCAGCCAATCGTTCCTCGGTAGCGATGACCCCTTTTGTCAAGCGCCTCCGACGTGTGTTTACACGTGCGCTTCTTATGCAGTTGGATCCCTTATTTTGCCTTGAATATCGACTGAGCAGAGGCATGTGAAGGCTGAGGCTGAATGTGCCTGCAGGTACTCATTACGCATCGTGCCGAATCGTCGCACACCTTCCCAAAGCATCAGCGCTCTAACGTGGGTGGGCTCGCCTTCAACAAGCACCAACAAAGCAAACCACTCCACATATGCTGGGTGAACGTGGGCAGGATTTCTCCCTGCCACATTACAGTATTGGAAACTACTTTCCAGTATATAAGAACCCTTTACCTGTGGCAACCCAAGAACCTCAACCCACCCAGGTTTTAGACACCTCGCACCCGTAAGCACCTCGGCCTATATCTGCAGAGTATCACCTTAAAATCCAGGCTGGAGACAGCCTTGATCATCTAGACGTGTTATGGACCGTCGGGAATGGAGTCTGTACTAAACTGTTACAGACAACCACTCACATCTTACGTACTCTATACGTTACGCACATAATGCCTCCCCAACACTGCCTGATAGGAGGTAAATTCAACATCAAGCACGAATTCTTTGAACCTGAAGTCACTGCAGCCAACGGTGGGGCAGAGATACCCAGATGGGCTGCTACCGCCTCAATGAACTTCATTGGCACTCCGGGACAATCAACACACCGCGCTAGCCATGTCATCAGTCTTACCTTTTCTGACATCGTATTTGCCCAGTCTGCAGTAAATGCCAGCATGCACAGCGGATCAGACTATGAGACAATAGTGACCTCTGTCCCTACTCCCACAACTTGACCAATGCGTTACGCTGCTAACAGAGACCGTCCAAAGTTCTATAAAGAAAGCAGGCAAGCCTGATCGTAAGAGTGAACGCACTGCGTCATGGTGCACTGATGATTGCAACACTGCCTACCAAATCTACAAACGCGCCAAAAGGCTTTGCCCAAGTGGCTCTCTGCTAGAAGAGACCTAGGCTTTCAAGAGCATAGTCCGACAGCCAAAAGACAATGCTTGAGACATGTTATAGATAACGCTAAAGGGGAATTCTCTCAGTGTGGAGAATGACCCCCATCGCCACGCTCTTTCGAAATGCTGAGCTGCCTTCTGTCGCAGAAGTACTAGAGGAAGCCAAGCCTCGGCCTGCCAAAGAGACTATCACTGTCGCACTACGCAGACTGGGCAAAAAAGACTATACATTGGTTAACGCATACAGGCCCATCGCACTTGAGGACACTATTGCCAAGGTGATGGAAACAATTGTGGCTAAGAGGCTGGCATCGGCAGCGGAGGAACACAACCTCCTCCCCTGGACGCAGAAGGAAGGACGAAAGAGGAGATCCACCATAACTGCAATACGATTCTTGACGGAATCAGTACGAACAGCGTGGCAGGCACGTAAGGGGTGTGTAGTCTCCATGCTAGGGCTGGATATTGCTGGGGCATTTGATAACGTCTCCTACAAAAGGCTCCTCAATGTGTTGTGGATAAAAGGTATCCGGCACTGGACCATACAATTTATACAGGACTTCTTGAACAACAGAACAACAAGAATCACCTATGCTGGATACACGAGCGAAAGAATGGAGATCAGAGCCAGCATACCACAAGGATCTCCACTCTCACCCATTCTATTCCTATTCTTCATAGCTGAGCTGCTCGAAGAATTCGAAAGCCTGACACGGACAATGTATTTGGTTTCGGGTTTATTGACGACACTACACTGGTAGCCTGAGGAACTTCGGCCTTGGACAACTGCAAGAGACTCACTGCAGCCCACGATCGATGCATAGCGTGGGCAAAGCGATACGGAGCGAAATTCGTACCAGAAAAGTACCAGCTAATGCGCTTCACGAAAAGAAGAGGCCGTCGAGAAGACTTTGCGAGCACCGTACAAATTGGCGGCGACCAAGCCGAACTGTGCAAGAAGTCGATCAGAATCCTCGGAGTATGGGTGTACCCAAAGCTACAGTGGAGGGAACACTGTAACACCGTGGCAATGAAAGGGGAAAAACTGTACAGTTCTCTCACACGTATTGCCGCCTGTACGTGGGGCCCTTCCATGAGAAGGTCGAGGTTGTTATACACTGCAGTAATAAGGCCCACGATGGTACATAGATTCCAGGTGTGGGGCCAAAAGCCCGATGCCAACCCAACTGCCGCTAGTACAACTCGCGCACTCGAAAAACTTCAGAATGAGCGTCTATGGAAATTCACAGGAGCATACATAGGTACGTCAACAGCAGCTATACAGCGAGAAGCCGGAGTCCCCCCTTGACACTATGGGCGGAAACTCAAACCCTCCAATACATAGCAAGGTCAAGGAATGGACCAGCTGAACCGGCGATAGAGCGAACCATGCAGAGCATATGGAATTCTCTTAATAAACGCCCAGGGCCACGCCCGTCAACAAGAAGCGAGGCAGCAAGAATACGGACCGAAAAAAGAATTTTGGAGGCCAAAGAAATCGTGAAGGAGCGCGAGCAACTCCAGTCCGCACGTAAAAACCAACGGACCTCGAGAAATTCTAAGAAACGAAAGAAACCTATCATACTTATGGAGGAATGGATGAATTGGGACTGGGAAAGGCGATGGCGAGCTGCAGGCAAAGATCGTCTTGAGGCCACCTGGAATGGACTATGGACATGGCACCCAGGAAGACTATACAACGAACTTACAAAGGCCCAGGATACAGCCCTGTTCCTACTACGCACCGAAGCAACAGGGCTTAAAAACTGGCTCGCTCGGCGCCGCGTCCCAGGCATAAACAGAACATGTCCGTGCGGATGGCGAGATCAGACAGTCCAACACGTAATTTACCACTGCCAAGGACACGAAAGAAGTACACTACTCCCTTTACTCCAGACTGAGAGGGTGTGGGTTGCACTACAGTGCGAAACTCAGGCTCTGGCGATCGGACGATGGTTGATACAACAAGACACCTTACAGCAATTCAAGGTTGCCAACGCACTAGAAAGCGAAGAGATAACGGAGTACCAACAGGTAGATGGAATGCCAGAGTTGTGATATGGGGCTACCTGTCTGTCCCGGCCTTGCCTCTCTTCCCTACTTCTTTCGATCTCTCCGAACAGGGGCAAGAATGGCAGCAAAGGCGGTCGAATGGAGAGGATACAACTACAGTACCTGCCCTGAACAGGGACTGTAGGCAAGGCACACGAAAGGTTTTCCCATAGAGTTTTTCCTATAGGCAAGAGTTTGCGTGGCTACCTAGGCACGAAACAGACGGTAAATAGAGCAAATAATAATACAACCATTCAATTGCCTCAAACTTCGCGTATGTGAAGACACTAGTATCGCTTAGGCAGATTAGTTTGTTGGTTGGCATTTATTTTCATCTGTAAGAGTTGGGTACTGTTTATACACCGCCACATTCGGCGATTGCGGAGGGATGGCTGCCTCATAGTGTGCTGAAGGCCCCTCCATGCTCCTATCGCTTTAGCGTCAAAGACATGCGACATGGAGTGGAGTGACCCGCCTCCAGTCTGTATCTGTTTTCTGTTCTGGCAGACCGAGGCTTGGCTTCCTCTAGTACTTCTGCGACAAAAGGCAGCCCAGCATCTCGAAAGAGCGTGGCGGTGGGGGTCGTTCTCCACACTGAGAGAATTCCCCTTGCTGCAATAACTAGTGTCTTCTCTACGACGGCTATGTGCCATCAAGGTGGGTACTGACTTCTTGCGTTCTGCCAGGTTTAAGTGTGCGTGGATGCTTAGTGCGGCCGCCGTACCAGCACTCAGCTCCACACAGAAGGGAAGGGTACACGCATGCAATAGCTGCCTTGCGGAGAGAGCTAGCTGGTGGTTCGTAGGCGATCTTTGCCAGGCTGCGGATGTGATATGCTACCTTAGCCGCTTTTGAATTGCGTGTAGCGACATGCCGCTTGAAAGGCAGTTTGCGGTCAAACCAGACCCCAAGCTTAGGCAGATTGCGCTTCTCTTGGTCTCATTGTCGCGGGTGGTGTCCATACCGCATTGATGCTTGTTAACTGGCAAGGGGCCCCATTGTTTGAACCGAAACAAATATGAAGTTTGGAATATATTTACTCTACAGATAGGACTCGACCTCTCGGCTAGGCCATACGTGCCAGTTTCGGTGATTGTTGGTTATGGTAAGCACTTGTTACACCGTGTGTCTGGTATAGAGGTGGATAATGGTTGTTCTGAAGTTGAACAGGCGCAGCAACCTGTGGAATGTATGTGTTGTTCTGCTCGTATGGCGGAGCGCCTTGGTATTGCGGTGCATACGCGGTTGGTGTGGCTGGGTTGTAAGCCGAAACATAGTTGCCTCGCTGAGCTTGCTTCTTTGCGCGGCGATATCCTACTGCTGAATAGATAAGGAGGCCGACAAAAGTAAGGCTGGAGTAAGTCAGCAGATGGTTGATGCTCAACAACTTGCGGAACCCTACAAAACGAAGACGCTGAATCCAATACCAGCTGCGCTCGTCCCTCTCATGGCAGCCACAAGATCCATAATCAAGACACCCCCAAAAAAGCCGGCCTGAAAGCAGTTCATGGTGAGGAATGTCCCGGGTCTCAGAGCATCGCGCATGAAGAGTACGATAGCAAGGATGTCAATCAGCAGACAGATGATGATGAACAGCATAAAGACTACGATGCTCCTGTATGTAGTCAGTGTATGATCATGTAAGAAGTAACAAATGACTGACGCAATAGCTGGCTTCGCAAACTCTCCGATACCCTCAACTGCGCGAAGTGCGTTGGAATAGAGCCCTATCAGAAACAACATGATACCAATTCGCAAGAACCAGAATGGTACAAGTACGCGCTTCTTCCAAACTTCAGTTTGATTCGTCATGATGAGTGCTATGTGGTGTTTGCTTGATGAATGAGCTAGATGTGAAGGCAGAAAAGCAGTGCTAGCTGCCTGGCGACTAGAGGTTTATCAAAGAAGATTTGGATTAGACATGTTCAACAAAAATCTGGAGATTTCAAAGATTAATGTGCAGGGGTCAGGAGAAGGTGTCCAAGGTTGGTTGCGAATGTGGGTGAAACGCGCGTTGGCGGCCTGGCGCGGAGCATCCTCATTTCCCAAGTTAACAGTCAAGCGTGGCTGGAATAATCTTTGCTGATCGCAAAATGACATGATTCGTAGCCGAACTGCCACATTGAAGTGAAGGGATTGTGTGAAGAGGCAGTCCTTCAAGATGAGTGTAAAAGCAACATTTGGTGAGCCTAAGGTTGTTGAAGCACGCGCCAGACGGTGTGGAGTGCAACATGTCAAGAGCACGGTCGGCGGGAAGAAGGGACTGAAACACAGTGGAGAACCAGGGGCCCAAAAAAACGGGGCATTGGGTCTCGGCCAAACGGTTATTGCCATCCGCGAGTCGAGAACTTGTGAGCAGCAAAAAGAGAATGACCCGAAGGCGATTTGAACGCCTAACCTTCAGGAGACACCTTAACTGGAATCTGACGCGCTACCATTGCGCCATCGGGCCGGTTTGAACCGTGTCATTCGATTTGATGCTAGGAAGTCAAAATTATAATACTATATTTTACAAATAATTTTGTATCTGTGTTTTGTCCTCAATAGCTTTAACCGATACACGAGGACGGTGGCGGCTTCCTCAAACTCTATCGACGCTTAGAATTAGCATCACTCAGCACCATTATGTTTGTACAGAATATCCTATTTCTTTCGAACATTTATTGTGCACTGGCCTTTATGTTATCTCTCGTGACAGACAGCACTGGGTATTTGCGCCCAGCCACCTGGTGTATCACATGCCCTGTCACACGCCATAGCTCCCCGCGATAGCGATAAGCGGATGACCATCACAGTACACACTCCTCTTCACCTATGTTAGAAGCTCTTCCCTCTTTTGAGCTCCTATTCAACTACTAATTTTATTTTCGCCATGGGTGCTAACCATTCAAGACTGTCCGATGTTGCTATCAACGAGGAGCTGCGAGAGCGACTTCAAGCTCTCCATATGAACGAGGAGCGAATTACGAATGAGAAAGATGGATTTGTTCATATTGCAGCAGATGCTCGTAGGCTTCCATGCGTCCCAAGTTCACCAGGCAGGTTCTAAATGTACTGCAGCACCTAAATACACTCCGCTTTCACGACAGCTGAAGAATGTTTCAATGAAAGATGCAGAAGAGTGGGAGAGGCAGATTATGGGTGACCCAAAGGTACGATAGACTGATATCGTCAGTCTCAGGATGACTGATTATCGACGCAGAACCGTCTTGCCCTACTAGCTCTAAGTTCAAACCCAGCAACAGCCGTCCTGTCGTCGCGTGCAGCTACTATTTCAGACATGCACGTGTTCAACATCAAGATCCCTACTGAAGGCTCGCCTGTTACAAATCAAGCATCGTCAGGACGATGCTGGCTCTTCGCTTCGACCAACGTTTTCCGTATCGCCATCATGAAAAAATACAAGTTAGACAGCTTTCAACTGTCGCAGGCATACCTTTTCTACTGGGACAAGATGGAGAAAGCTAACTATTTCCTGGAAAACATCCTCGAGACAATGTCCGAAAGTATCGATAGCCGTCTTGTGCAGACATTGTTGGCAAGCCCAGTAGGAGACGGTGGACAGTGGGATATGGTAGCCAATCTGGTGGAAAAATATGGACTGGTCCCTCATACGCTCTATCCAGACTCGTTCAATGCCAGTAACTCGAGAGTGATGGATACCCTGATCACCACAAAGTTGCGAGAAGATGCTATCCGGCTGCGCTCTATCGCACTCAGCAACGCCTCGCCTGATGCCATCAAGGCAAATATCGCAGTCGAGAAGGCTAGAATGATGCGTGAGATTCACCTCATCCTTACATTGATGCTTGGGCCACCACCTGCGCCAGAGAAGCCCTTCACCTGGGAATTCTACGACCGTGATGGCAACTTCCAAACTGTGAAGACTCGCCCAATCGCCTTTGCCAGGGAGCTCTCTGACAGCAGGACCGTACGCGCTCTTTCCGGTACAGACGTCCACCAACTCTTCTCGCTTGTCAATGACCCCCGCAATCCCTATAACCGTCTGTTGAGCGTCAACCGCCTTGGAAATGTCTGGGAAGGTCGCCCGGTGACGTACGTCAACACTGATATGAAGACCATCAAAGATGCCTGCATTGCAATGCTCAAGCGTGGCATACCGGTCTTCTTTGGCTCAGATGTTGGCAAGTATTCTGACTCAACTAAAGGCATCATGGACACCAACCTTTTCGAGTACGAGCTCGGCTTCAACATCAAGCTTGGTATGTCGAAAGCCGAACGTCTGCAGACGGGTGAGAGCCAAATGACGCACGCTATGGTGCTAACGGCCGTGCATGTTATTGATGACAAGCCTGTGAGATGGAGAGTAGAAAATTCGTGGAGTGACAGGGTGGGTGAGAAGGGTTACTTTGTTATGAGTGATAAGTGGATGGACGAATTCGTGTACCAGGCGGTTATCGATCCAAGTGTGGTGAGTTCGACAATCAGGAAGGTGTTGGAGCAGAAACCAAAGATGCTGGAACTCTGGGACCCCATCGGTGCCCTCGCTTGAGTGAAGCCTATTTTGGCCATACTTTTTTTTTAGCGCAGCATCTTGTTCTTTAAATCCAAGGTGCATCATTCCTCCTCACTCTTGTATGCTCTTGCCCATGTACGTAAACCTTACCTGAACACCTCACCGTATCAATACCTCATCAGCTGTCTCCACTAGCTGTCATTTTACATGCCTGTTCCAGCTAGTAGAAATTTTTTGACGATGCTGTTGTACTATTGAGATCCTCAAAAGAGTCATCACGGCGATAAGATGTTGGAGTCACGGATGACTCCCGATACCACCGCAACCCCGCGGTGTTCGTTCAAAAAGTCCCCGCCATCACCTCCCACAACATCATAACGCAACTACATTCTTATTTCACTCACAATGGCTCCCAAAAATACAAAGTTCGATCTGCAGACATGTGCACGACCCAATATTCTTGCATTGGAGCCATACCGCTGTGCGCGCGAGTAGGTGAAGCTGGATATCCTGCTGGCATGTACGAATGCTTATAATGCTAGTGATTACAAGGATGACGGCACGAATATTCTGCTCGACGCAAACGAAAACGCATACGGCCCTGGCCTGGCACTGAATGAAGAGGGAAAGCTGCATGGCGCAAATGCCAATGGTACATTAGAATCATCAGCATCGATTGATGTGGACCTGCTCGGTCTCAACCGCTATCCAGATCCGTAGGCGTATCTACTACTTTCCCCAAACAGCACCTGCTTACCATATACACAGCCACCAGGTAGACCTCAAGCAGCTTCTATGCAATCTTCGTAACACCCACACCCACACATCGAAGTCGATCGGCCCCGAGCACCTTTTTGTGGGCGTTGGATCTGACGAAGCCATTGATGCCCTCATTCGCGCATTTTGTGCTCCAGGCAAAGAAAAAATCCTGACATGTCCGCCTACGTACGGCATGTACAGCGTCTCCGCTCAAGTCAACGACGTCTCGCTTGTCAAAGTTCCACTACAATTGCCCACATTCGACCTCGATGTCCCCGCCATTCAAAAAGCGCTTGCCTCCGACCCTAGCATAAAGCTTGCATACCTCTGTTCACCTGGCAATCCAACTGGCAAACTACTGAAGAAAGAGGACATACAAGCCATACTGGAGACAAACTGGAATGGTGTAGTAGTGCTAGATGAGGCATATATCGACTTCGCACCCGAAGGTTCCTCGATGGCAGAATGGGTTGCCGAGTGGCCGAATCTGGTCGTGATGCAGACCCTCTCCAAGGCCTTTGGGCTTGCTGGTATCCGCCTTGGTGCCGCATTCGCTGACCCTGCAATCGCACAAATTCTGAACAACATGAAGGCGCCGTACAATATCCCAAACCCCACCTCCCAGTTAGCACAAGCTGCGTTGAACCCCAAGCACCTCAATATCATGAACAAGAATAAGGACTTGATTGTAAAACAAAGGAAAAGACTCATCGAGGAGTTGCCTAAGATTCCGGGCGTGGGCCAGTTGCACGGCGGAACAGAGAGCAATTTCCTGCTCTACCAGATGTTGGATGTGCCGAATGGGAAGCCTTCAAACGAGGTGGCGCTCGCAGTCTACGAGAGGTTGGCGGAAGAGAAGGGTGTGGTTGTTAGATTCAGAGGAAAGGAATATGGTTGCGAGGGGTGCCTCAGGATCACAGTCGGCACGGAAGAGGAGTGCACAAGGTTCTTGCAAGAGATCAAAGCCGTGCTTGAGAGTGTATACAAAAAGAAAGGAAGCATAGGTGGACAAGGAGAGGAGCAGAAAGAGAAGGAAGCAAGCGCCATTGTTGCATAAACTGTGATAGTAAAAATACGCCAATAACAGGATAAGGGAGTTGCTGACATGTGTGTTCCAAGAGACTCGGAATTACTATACGTAAAGAAGTGATACCTTTATCAAGGCGGCCTTTGCCCAATGACGATCACCAGGAGACCAGCAGCGCAATTCATCAGGAACGCATCTCGGACTCGTTAGTGACAGACGCAGGATAATAGCAAGCAACTATAGCATTGCTGTACCTCTTTTTGGTTGCATATGCAAACTTTAGTGAGCAGCGCTTCGCCAAGAGACGAACCACAAACGTGTTACCGCAGCACACCTCTTTGAATACTCGCTGTATATGGACGATACGCCTTGACTGTCCATTTTCACAGGGTTCGTAGAGTATTGTTTGAGATCTCGCATCGACAACTGCATGTCTGGATTAGCGTGTTGAAAGAATACACATCACTGACAATGTTCTAGAATCAGTGTTCTTTACCTTTGCCTTTTGAAACATACCAGCCAGCGTATGACCATGAACATATTCCGCTCTTTGGGACAGGGTTATATCAAGAGGCAGGTGAAGCCCCAGCATGTGGAAATGAGCTGCTACTTTCTCCAATCTGCTAGCGGGCAAACCCCAGAAAGAGACTCGAAGCAGCAAGGTTGAGCGTTTGTAGTACACATGCATCAGTCATGACTGGTTTCGCGCACAGATATCAAGGTAGACATTCCTTGGTCTTCTAAATGATTTCGAAATATGTTTACAGTTGCCTTGAGACCAGAACTCATTCGTTTCGAACGTCGGTAATGTACCTTGATAACAAAAGGGGGGGGGGGGGGGGGTGCAAGCCTGAGTCTCAGAGACGAAATTTTCCTTGCTCACAGAATGTTTTGGGGTTCGTCTGCTATCTCTGGTGATCATCTTCGAGAGACACAATGAGAGGAACATTAGCAGTTATCCAGTCGGACTGCGGTGCGTCAGACTTGACTTGCGGTGCTCTGGAAACGCATGAAGATTGAGTTACTGCTGTTTGAAGCCACAAGCATATCTTTTGGCTCCAGAGAAGATATGGGTTCAAAGAAAGGCATACGAAGGTAATGAGACACCGTGAAATGGAACAGAGCTCAAGGCCGAAATCTGCATGCAACGCTCTTGTTGATAGATAAAACTGCATATATTGCTTGATCATTCGTCAACTAATTTGGCATGGCTTTGGAAGACAGCAATGAAGCAACCGGAATAGAAGTAAAAGACACTAGGTAGCACACATTTAGTAACAGGTCACTTGAAAGAACAAAAAAAAACATCGACAAAAAAGAAGTCTGCAAGCTTTATGGCCTGAGAAGTGAATACATTATAAGGTCCGCTGGAACCGAGACAAGAGTAATGATTAAGTTCCGGGAGGCACGGCTAAAATAAGACACTACAAAGGCCACCCTTGCGTTCTCAAGGAGTACAACCCATGTGCATCCAAAGCGAAGCATAGTCATCCTCTAAGACTACAAGCTTAATACACTCAAACCTATGTACACATGCCCACCACTATATAGAACTTCATCTTGAACATCAACTCAGTAGCAGTTTCCTTTATTCCATATCAAATCACACACAATGTCTTTGACAGGACCACGAATATATTGGTAAGAACGATTAGTTGCGGAAAGCATTAGAGCCAACTGTAAACGCGGGAACATTTTGTGAAATTGTGTCGCGCGGATCACGCAAGTGGCACCCCGTCATGCACAAGTATACGGCCACGTCCAACATTGAGAGGACGAACCCGAGAATCTGAACCTACAACTGGCAAGCTAGTAGAGGAATTCGACGTCGTTGCTAGCCCTTGCTACGTAGGAGATTCGTGGTACAATGCAATATACTCTCTTCACTCAATACACCCTTCAACCTTCATTCACTCTGTGCCATTGCGTAACCGCAGACTAGCGCTCTGCGACATCTACGGGCAGCAGATTAACAGCGTCCTCAATACCTTCCCATTTCACGGGCGGGTATACCGACAGCACCGTTGGGGCCATTATACATTCGACCCGGAAAAGTGCCTACTCGGCTAGTAGGGCAAAGCAAGGTCAAATTGATATAACCAATGATTCCACACCGAAACATAGGGTTGAGTAATATGATGTTCTGGAATTTTGTTAAAAAGGAAGATGTTGGGAAACGCGATTGCAGTCCAGGTCATTGGGAGTAAGTCATGTCCATTCACTCTGCAAGTGCGAGGCCTCCCAAGCACAAAATAAAAGGGAAGCCCTAACGATACTGTAAAACCAACTCAACCAATACCCTCTACAACCACTTCTGACTATGAGAAGGTCATGCCATCTCAATAGGAAACGCTAATGTTCCTGGATAGCATCGATTGAAAGCATAAGCACTGACGACCGCGGACAAATGCAGACGAAGTTACATAAGACTAGCATATGGCAATATTTCATATCCTGGAGCTATTACGAACGGAAGACTAGCTATCAAGCAAAATATTGCGGACACACAAGATCATGCCATAATTCTTCTGGGATTGCAACTGTATATGGAAAGAGAAATCTAGGACGGACAGTACATATAAATAGACATGATAGATTTCTTGTCATTGTACTGAACTGGCAGGGTCCTATAATGTGGCAACTAATATCAAACAATTCAGTAGGCTCAGACTATGATACTACTATACAAATAAAATATCAGGCTCTGCTGCAAGATGCTGTTGGTGTTTTGGGATGCGCACACTTGTTCATAGTTGTGGCCCCTGGTGTTCTTCGCTTAACGTGGTGAGCTCTTGACGTTAGTGGGTCGCTGTGGTGCCAAGATTGATAGCGCCCACTTCTCGCTTAGCTCAGGGCAATTTTGGATCTTCTCGAGATTTGCGCTTCGTCAACCTCCAACGTCAACGACCCTACTAACACCAGGACCAGACAAAGTGAGTCTCCCAAACAAACGAATCGATCAATCGAGCGAGTACCGCATTACGCCGTATAGAACGATTGTAACCTCTGTACACGCAATACTAACAATCGTTCAGATGGGTGCCCTTAAGTATGTCGAGGAACTTCAGAAGAAGAAGCAGTCGGACATGATGCGCTTCTTGATGCGCGTTCGCGTACGTATACACGATTGGGAAAGATGAAGGGATTGTGCTAACATCGGGACAGTGCTGGGAGGTATGAATCATATTTGCTGAGACACCGGTCTCGATTGGTGTACTCGTTGAACATTAGCTGAGAGTGCATCGATAGCTTCGCCAACTGAAGGTCATCCACCGCGCCAGCCGTCCTTCGCGCCCCGACAAGGCCCGCCGTCTTGGATACAAGGCCAAGCAGGGTTACGTTATCTACCGCTGCCGTGTCCGTCGCGGTGGCCGCAAGAGGCCCGCTCCTAAGTACGTACAAACGCAGACAGTATGAAACATGACAGTGCTAATAATCAATCTTCAGGGGCGCCACCTACGGTACGCTTTGCCAGGACCTGCTCAAGATAAAGCTTAGAAGACTAATGCACACATAGGCAAGCCCACCAACCAGGGTATCAACCAGCTCAAGTACCAGCGCTCCCTCAAGAGCACTGCTGAGGAGCGCGTTGGTCGCCGTTGCGCCAACTTGCGCGTTCTCAACTCGTACTGGATCAACCAGGATTCTACCTACAAGTACTACGAGGTTATCCTTGTCGATCCCCAGCACAAGGCTATCCGTCGTGATGCCCGCATCAACTGGATCGTCAACCCCGTCCACAAGCACCGCGAGTCTCGTGGTCTCACCGCCACTGGCAAGAAGAGCCGTGGTCTCGGTCGTGGTCACAAGTACAACAACACCACCGCTGGTCGCAGGAAGACCTGGAAGAGGCACAACACCCTCTCCCTCTGGCGCTACAGGTAAATGTAACGCTGAGGGCGTTGCGTGGTGTCTGGGACGTCTGGTCAAAATTTTCAAGCTTATGGACTGGCGTGAGTGGAAAAGAATGTTCTGTGTTGTGTAGCTTTTTATGGAGCGCATGACGATGGTCGATCAGAACACTGCTAAAATAAATTTCATGGATTCATGAATGGATGAATTGCATTATACCCCCCTCAACAAATTGAGTCGTGTGAGGAAGTGTGTGTGTGATGCTGTACTAACACCTTTACCGACCGACATGCATGCATATACGGGACCTGCTGGAAAGCTTTAGCCTGTACCTCTCATTAGGTATTTAGCAAAGTTTGGCTTCATCTATGTTTAACCTTTATTTTTCACATCATACTTGCTCTATAGTTACAGTTGATCGGGACTAACCCTCTGCACAATAATTCCACTCGACGCACCGCCGCCATTGCAGATGGCTGCAACACCATACTGCCCGACCTCCAACTGGTGCAACAGTGTAACCAATATCCTACTACCCGAGCTACCCAACGCATGACCAAGTGCAATAGCACCACCCCTAGGGTTCACACGGTCTTCCCTAAGGTCAAGGATCTTCGCGTTTGCCTTAATAACAGAAGCAAATGCTTCATTGAACTCCCAGATAGAGATGTCATCCTTTTGGAGCCCGGATTGCTTCATCAGCTTCTCAACAACGGAGGCAGGCGCAATAGGAAAATCTATTGGGTCAACGGACGCATCGCAATATGTGACAATTTTTGCAAGGACGCGACTATCCTTTCCGTACTGCTGCGCGATCTCCTTGCTTCCGAGGACCAGCGCGGACGCGCCGTCACTAAGGGGCGAGCTGTTTGCCGCAGTAACTGAGGCATCGGCGTCCTTCGAGAACGCAGGCTTCAGTGTAGACACCTTCTCTAGCTTGAGTTTGTTGTACTGCTCATCTTCAGAGACGATGATGTCACCCTTTTTTGATTTGACTGTAACCGGCACAATCTCTTCTTTGAAGAGACCATCTTTGTACGCTTGCTGAGCACGCTTATAAGTCAAGATGGCATAGTCATCTTGGTCTTTTCTCGAGATCTTATAGTCTTTAGCTGTCTTCTCGGCGCAGTTACCCATGTGTATCTGGTTGTATACATCCCAGAGTCCGTCAGCGATTAGTCCATCCTGCATCTTCTGATGGCCAAAGGCTGGTTGCTGGCTGGCACGGTTCAGATAGTATGGTACTCGGGTCATATTCTCCATGCCACCAGCTATCTGTGCCTCAGCCTGCCCGAGCTCAATGGTTGAGGCAGCGATGTTCACGGCCTTCAGACCAGAAGCGCATACTTTGTTGATAGTAGTAGCTTCGACGCTGGTAGGTAGGCCAGCGAAGATGGCAGCTTGCCTTGCTGGCGCTTGTCCGACACCTGCAGACAGGACATTGCCCATGTACACGGCATCAATAGATGAGACTGGAACTTTCGACTTCTCAAGGGCGGACTTGATAGCCGTGGCACCGAGCTGGGTAGCCGATACGGTAGTGAAATTGCCATTAAACTATACCACTGTTAGCTGGCGTTCGTAAGAGTGTGACGACCATCCAGTACCACTGCAGTTGGCGTTCGACTGGCACTTATGATGTATGCATCTCTGATTTCCTTCTTTTGTCGCGCCGAGCTGCTGAATTGCCTCTGAATGACGGCTAAGCGCTGCTGCGGCCGTGAGGCCATTCTAATGGATGTGCGGAGCGCGGATGATGACATGGCTTCAACAAGGAGAAATTACTGCGAATAAGGTAGGTAACAGAGAAGGTTGGCTCTAGCGAGTCGATTAACGACTATCACATGGCGGTCACTTTCCGCAGTTCATATGCGGAGCAAAGGGACTCGATGTTGCGGAATGTGGAGTAGAGCCGAGGTTTGAGGCGGCCACGGGCTTAAGCCGAACGTGCCTTCCTCTTCGGTTGAGCCGGCTTAATCACGTTTTCATCGCTGCGACTTCAACTCCACATCTGTTCGTGGTATCTATGCTAGAACGCATTTCTGTGTGCTGAGCTTCACACGTGAACATCGCCTCGTTTGACAAGCACACGTTTGACAATGGTCCTTTCCTCTGTCACTGACTATCCCAATACGGCGAATATATCCCTTACTCCAGTAACAAGAGCTGTCACGTTTCTTTCGCCTCTCCTCAGCGTGCGAAATATCGACGGCCATGCGGCCTAGACTACATGTCAGTGCAAAAATCCGTGGCATCACCTCGAAGCCAATGGGTACGAAAGATTTCTTTCGGCTACACGCCGCCAGTGAACCTGCCCCTGTTTTGCTACCCTGTGATCATTGATACTGCAACAGAATGAACACAATCACCAGTCTTTGACATTTGACAGGTTCATCATACGAAAGTTTGTGTCACGCCTTACAATTCTTTCACAGCAATATTTAGTACGTAAGATCTAGCAACCTCACCGGTCTGTCTCTCCATTGCACCTGACCAGCAGCCTTTGTGGATTCTCAATCACAATCTCTACACCCGACTCTGTACACATCAACAATAAAGATCATTTGCCAGATGCATATCTTAAACTGTCATCTTGGTAGGTACGACCATCGACTCGTACCTGCGTATGTACCTGCATCGAACCCCTGGTGCTACAACGTCACTATGTGAGAAATCCCTGTACAACGCTGGTTGGGTACAGTACAATTTTGCCATGCCAGTTACCGGGCTCTGCTCACGAGTTGTAAGTCAATTCTCACCTTGCTCGTAGAAATTGTCGCGAGGAGACAACACAACACCATGCTCCTAGGCTTGTGATAGGACAGTTGCGGCGCCTTACGTGAGGCAGTGCTGGAGTACGAGGGCATTTCTAGAAATTAACAACTCTGAGAAGGAGTCATCCCAAAGGAGTCATCTCACAAGACTTGCAATTCATGAGGCCAAGTCAGGCGTTCGTGATGAGTATAAGAGAAGGGCCAACTCACTACTTTCACATTCCAAGCAGCAACTCCTCATAATAGCTTCCATTACAGCACAAAGCAATAACATAATACTCTTCGGTCAAACATTCATTTAGGATGCATTTTTCCGTGATTCTCAACATCCTCGCCCTTGCGGCTACTACTCTCGCTGCACCTTCCATCGTTGTTCACAATAACTGCGACTTCTCCGTCTTTGTTACCTCAGTCGGTATCACAACCGGCAAAACAGTTGAAGTACACCCAGATACTCTCTGGACCGAGGAAGAATATTTTCAAGGCACCGGCACTGCGATCAAGGTTACCAAGACCTCCGATGGGCTTTGGACCGGCAAGCCCGCCTTGCAGCTCGGTTACACATACAACAAGAGCAAAAACATCTATTACGATCTCAGCACTGCATATGGTTATGATTTCTGGGGCAAGAACATTACTGTCAGGGGTGATAAGGGCAAGGATGTACCCCCAATCGACTGGAATGGTGCACCACAACCGAGTAATACCTTGGTCTTCATCGGTGAAACGGGATTGACACTGGAAGTTTGCGCTGCATAGGGGGAGCGCGATACCAATGAAAAGCGGTCAAGTGCGAAAGAGCTATCTGGGCCAGCTATCTGGGCTGCGCGCCTGTGGGACGTCTCATCTTGACGGATAGTAGGAGGACGGGCAGATTGTGTCCAAACTCGAGCTTACAGTCGTTACCGTCGATAGTTTATGCTTACTGCGTTTAACTACTCTTCAGTGCAAATGGCTTCGAACCGTGACAGGATGTGTCAATAACTCGAAACACGATCGTGTAAAACACAATACGCTATGCTACGCTGCATAATTGAATACTGTAAATGATTCAAATGCTCCAATACTATCCCAACGACTGCATCCATGAACACTGCCGAGTCTTCAAGATCTGAGAACTTTCGACGCCTCAATACTTCAACCACATGAAATCTTTTTCCGCCAAAATCAAATTGTGTCCTTCTCCCCACACACAATCCTCGGTCGCAAATTTCAAGCAACCTATCTGAATGCGTGGAAATAGCTCTTCAGACTTCTGTGCCTCAAAAGCTTGAAATCCCTTGCTCGTTGCCTGCAGAGTGTTCCGCATCGTCGCCCATAATTTACCCACTTCATACTTGCACACGGGAATTCTTCGCGAACAGCCATGTGGATTATGATGGCTGCCGCCGGAAAGAGTGAGACGAGTGGGTGTGCGCAGATTCAGTGTCATAGATTCCGTGTACAGGATTGAAGTTGCAAGATTGCCAGAGAGGAGTAGATTGAAGAGGGACTTCAGTAGGATAGCTATATAGTCGAATAATTGCACAGCAAAGGATTCAGGCAGATCTTCCAGGAGGTGCGCTAATTCATGGTCGTGCGGTATCGAGGTGCTGAATGTGCCGAGAGGTTCTCGAATGCGCAGATCTACGTTAATGAGGAGGTGATTGATTGTTGGCGATAAGGCGGCGAAGCGTTGCCAGGTTAGACTGAAGTAGGGCCGGCCGTGGGAGAAGGTTATGTCCAGTTCGTAATTGAGCTTCTTTGAGGCAGCGAGGTGTTGAATGGCAATCTTGAACTCTTGATATATCTGACGGCATACAAGGAGAAGGCCTCGATAGGATTTTAGGGGCAGGTCGCGCTTGACGTAGGCCTCCGATACTACCATCACCCCTCGGAATAATGGGGTGAGATTTTCATGGAGGAGCAAGTCGTAGACATAGTTCCGTAGTTCAAGAGGTAGGTCCAAGAAGCCCGTCATGGTGTCCCAATGATATCTGATGGATTGATAAGGGCCTTGTGTTTCTCAGGGTCTGCAGGATCTGGCGCGGGGATCAGGGTACAAGGTTTAGCGGTCAAAGGAGCCCGTAGTTCCTTGGAACCGTAGGACATGTACGCAACGGATATTTCTGTGATAAGATGTCCATGGGATTCTTGTGAGATGCTGCTGTTGTTGCAAGACTTGATGTCGAGCAGGCTGGAGGTTGAGCTGTGTGAGACGGGTGGGACCGGAAGTAAGGCTGGGTCCCTGGGTTCGTCCAATCATCACGTGGAATTCTCTGGCTCTCAAATCGTGTATTAGAGCGGCAAGTGGCGGATTCTTCTCCATAGACCATCGGCATCATAAGAGTCGAGGCCTCTAGTATTGTAATGGCTCTGCTCACATTCGTATTCAAATTCAAAAGCTATTGACCGGCATAGTGCGGCTGTCACGATTATGTATGACTATGAGTTGGAACATACCTACTTTAACAACCCTGCACTTATCGTGCCAGCAGCACAGGGTGTTCAACCTAATCGACAAAGGCCGAAGAGCAATACCAAAACGCAACCAGTCCGATCAGAGGACTCTCGAACATTGATGGCATCTGCTCAAAGTCCAACGAAATATGATGTAAGCACTGGTTTAACAATTGAGGTAGATAAGGCTAACAGAATGCGGGTAGGTTGGGGTAGGATAGTAAGGAACTTCTCTCCATCGTGGTTCAGCGTGACGATGGGCACTGGAATCGTGTCGCTATTGTTTGCTGCGACTCTTTTCGAGACGCATTGGCTATACTGGTTTGCCGCCATCTTTCTTGGACTGAGCGCAGTATTGTTCGCTTGCGCATTCTTCATCTCGGCTCTGCGATTTACACTCTATCCCGAAATATGGGCCGTTATGATCGTCGATAGCACTAACTTGCTCTTCCTTGGAAAAATACCCATGTGATTTGCAACACTCATATCGGCATGGTGTACATTGTGTATTCCATATTGGGTATCATTGGCTGTTACGTTTGCCTGGGGTTGCTGGATGGTTGGCTTGGTAGTATCTGTTGCAGAGACGATATCCCTGACGGTGCTGTTGACATCAGCTTCCAATCGACAGAATCTGGATCGCATCACGACCATTCAACTACTATCTATTGCTGCATTAATCGTTGCTGCAGGCACTGGGACTCGTGTTGCTGAACATCTTCAGGATCCACAGAATGCACAAGGTACGCTTATTGCATCATATGTCATGTGGGGAATGTCAACACCACTCGCGTTGATTGTGCTGGTCATGTATTACACTCGCCTTGCCTTGCACAAGCTGCCGTCTCGCGAAATAGTTGTCTCATCCTTCCTGCCTCTCGGACCGCTGGGTATGGATGGTTATGCTATCACCTATCTTGGTAAAGTAGCGCGCCTCGTTTTCGAGCAGTCAGAATTCTTTCTTAGCATACCTGCGGCAGGAGACATATTTTTCATGGCTGGGACCTTCATTTCTCTCATCATGTGGGCCTTTGGATGAACTTGGCTTTGTTTTGCTCTCGCGTCGATCTACAAATCCCAACATTTTCCTTTCAACATGGGATGGTGGGGCTTTGCTTTCCCACTAGGAGTCATGGCTTTAAGTACAATTGAATTCGGGCGCATCTTCCCAAGCTTATTCTTTAGGGTTCTTGGAACAATATTCGTCGTTGCGTGATACTGCTCTGGTGTGTTGTCGCCGCTGGCACGGCCACAAGAGTGTGGGATGGGCGGTTGTTCCATGCTCCCTGTCTCAAACCCCTGCCAAAAAAGGAAGACAAGCAGCTATATGATAATGCTACGAAGGAGAGGGGCAGCACTGCGTCAACCTGATAGATATGCGGTTTCTTGCCTCCTAAAGGACTCAAGGAGTAGAGTTGTCCCTTCCCCCAACATCAGAATGAAGCCGAATTCAAGTATCAATTTTCTTCCATTTAGGGGCATTCAGCCTGACTCTTTTCTAAGCACGTTGGCTGATACGATTATGAAAGGCCACAAAGCATATTTTTCTTAACTTTCCAAGTGGATAAGATTAGCCAAATGCCTCCAAACCCTCATCTCCAGGGCGAGATAAGAAGCTGCTGCGTCTGAGTGACTGGACCAGGATTCAGATTGTTAGTAATGACCATTATCCTGGAACAAAAGACCAATAGCAAGATAGATCTCCAGCATAAATATCCGGCTCATTCAAAGCCAATCTTTTGGACACAACTCAGGCTCATGATTGACAATCTAAACTCGACAACACGGCAAAAATGCCACACATGTATTAGTAGCAAAGTAGTACGAAAGTGAAGCTAGTGTGAAGACGAAAACAGCTGTGATTGGTGCAAAGGGAATGCAAAATCCTCACGACGCGTTGAAGATAGCCACCATCAGTTTTGAATTCAATGCTGCTGCAAGTTGATTCCTGTAGCACTGCCCTACAGGATCATGCTCTTAGTAGTGTTCTTTACTCCCGTCAGTGTATTCTTTTCTCCCTTCTTGAGGCACGGACATACTATTGTGAGGTATACGCAACATTCGTCAGACCACCTTCACCCCAGCGTGGGATCCTATATGAAGCACACAATGGCGTTACTCTTGTATACAGCGAACATATCACTAGGTCATGTTACATTCAAACCTCGCCGTATTGATCTTTGTTGCTCCTTTTTACTCTTTTGGCGATCATCGCTCGCTCCAGCTAGCGCCGCCTAACTAGGTGGACCCCCCAAACAAAAAACGTTAGGCGCTCCAAGTGTAAACAACACTGTCAACAACTCTGCGCAGCGCCCACCACCGCACGACACTCATTACGCGTGTGTTTGCACTTACTAACATTCTAGTTCATTGTAGTTATTTAGCTTTTGAGTTCCTCCTTCCCATTTCCCGCTATTCGTCCTCCGGGACTTCGTCGACAACGCCTCGCTGCCATGTCCGACTTCGAGTCCAGCTTCGACGATGGCGCAAGCTCTGACTTTGCGCTGCCTGTCAAAGCCGTGAAGGCAGCACCAAAAGCTAAGGCAGCACCAAAGAAGGCCGCTGCTGCACCAAAATCGCGAGGGAAACCTGCAGCCACAACAGGAGCGAAACCAAAGGCAAAAGCAGCGCCCAAGAAGAAGGCAAAGGACCTCTCAGATAACGAGGACTCAGACATCGAAATGGAAGACCCAATAGATGACGACGATTCGCTACTCGCAGACACACCAAAAACAAAGAAGGCACCCGCACCGAAGAAGAGCAGTGGCAAAGTTTTAGCAGATGTTGCAAACGAGAGCTCTGAAATAGATGGCGCGGAGGAGGCGCCACCATCGGCCAAGGCTAAGAAGACTACTGGCAGTGCGAGTAGCAAGTACCAAATGGTAGGTTCGCTGCTTAAGTGTATTAGACTAGGAGACTAACGATGTGTAGCTTTCGCATTTGGAGCATATAATGAAGCGTCCGGACACATACGTTGGCTCTGTAGAGCGTACGACAGACAAGATGTGGGTATACAACTCGGCGAACGAAAGCATGGAGTTTCGCGAAGTCACCTACGTACCAGGCTTGTACAAGATCTTTGATGAGATCCTGGTCAACGCCGCAGACAACAAGCAAAATGACAAGAACATGAGCGAAATCCGTGTCACAGTAGACCGAGAGACCGGCGAAGTCTCAATCAAGAACGATGGCAAGGGTATTCCTGTTGAGATCCACCAGGTATGTTGTTATCATGCTTTGTACAAGACTGCGCTAATATTACCAGCAACACGGCATCTATGTCCCAGAAATGATCTTTGGCCATCTCCTCACATCCTCGAACTATGACGACAATCAACAGAAAGTTACCGGTGGTCGTAACGGTTACGGAGCAAAGCTTTGTAACGTCTTCAGTCGAGAGTTCACCGTCGAGACTGTTGATTCGAAACAGAAGAAGAAATATAAGCAAACCTGGACGGACAACATGAGCAAGATGGGAAAGGCCAAAATCACAGATGCCAAGGGTGATGACTATACTAAGATCACATGGCGAGCCGACTACAGCAAGTTCGGGATGGATGGCATCGACGATGACTTCGAGGCACTTATTAAGAGGAGAACACACGACATGGCTGGTACACTTCGTGGGATCAAGGTGTACCTTAACGGTGACCGCGTCAAGGTCACTAGCTTCGCCAAGTATATGGAAATGTACACCAAGGCCATCTCGAGAGAGCAGGGCAAGACCGAGGATGGCGAGGATCGCAAGGATGTCATTATCACAGACAAGCACGACCGCTGGGATATCGGCTTTGCTGTTTCAGATGGTGCTTTCAACCAGGTGTCATTCGTCAACTCTATTGCCACGACCTCCGGTGGCACACACGTCAACTACATCGCGGATCAGATCATCGACAGGCTCATGGCGATTGTCAACAAGAAGAACAAGGCAGCAGTCAAGCTGAAGCCTGCACAAATCAAGAACCACCTGTTCCTGTTTGTCAACTGTTCTATCGTTAATCCTGCGTTCACATCCCAAACTAAGGAACAGTTGACAACAAAGGCCAGTCAATTCGGTAGCAAGCCTGTGCTCAGCGATAAGTTCTTAAAGGCCATTGAGAAGACTGAAGTCATTCAGAACATTATGCACTTTGCTCAGCAAAAGGCGGATCAGTTGATGAAGAAGACGGATGGTAACAAGCGCAACCGCATTAACAACGCCAAGCTTACTGATGCCAATAAGGCCGGAACTAAGGATGGTCACCTTTGCACTCTCATTCTCACTGAGGGTGAATCGGCTAGCGTGCTGGCTCTGGCTGGTCGTGCCGTTGTCAATCAGGATCTGTTCGGTGTTTTCCCGCTCCGTGGTAAGCTTCTCAATGTACGAGATGCCTCCATGGATCAAATTATGAAGAATGCAGAGATACAGAACATCAAAAAGTTCTTGGGTCTTCAGCACAAAAAGGAGTATACCATGTCTGATATGAAGAGCTTACGTTATGGCCACCTCATGATTATGACTGATCAGGATCACGACGGTAGCCATATCAAGGGTCTGCTCATCAACTTCCTTCAGTGCCAGTTCCCGAGTCTGCTTAAGCTCCCCGGTTTCCTTCTCGAATTTATCACTCCTATTGTCAAGGTTTGGAAAGGTGATCCGAAGAACCCTAAAGGGCTGAAGAGTTTCTTCTCCATGCCGGAGTATGAGGAGTGGAAGGAGCAGCACAAGAACGAAAAGGGATGGGACCATAAGTACTACAAGGGATTGGGTACCAGTGACATCAAGGATGCCCAAGTCTATTTCAAGGATCTTGACACACATATGAAGCGCTTTCACACCATGCGAGCTGAGGAGGAGAAGCTCATTGAATTGGCCTTCTCCAAGAAAAAGGCTGATGCACGTAAGGAGTGGCTGCGCGATTTTGTCCCTGGGAATCACTTGGACCTCACCACTAACGAAATCACCTACGATGATTTCGTCAATAAAGAACTCATCCTTTTCTCCATGGCCGATAACCTGAGGTCTATCCCGTCAGTCATCGATGGGTTGAAGCCTGGTCAACGAAAGGTCTTATATACCTGCTTTAGGCGGAACATTCGTAAGGATGTCAAGGTCGTCGAGTTGGCCGGTTCCGTGTCAGGTTCCACCGACTATGCCCACGGCGAAGCCTCCATGCAAGGTACCATTATTGGTCTGGCTCAAAACTTTGTTGGTTCAAATAACATCAACTGCCTGGAGCCTAGTGGTAACTTCGGTTCTCGCCTGCAGGGTGGTGGTGATGCTGCCAGTGCTCGTTACATCTACACTCGCTTGTCACCTTTCGCACGTAGGATTTTCCATCCACAGGACGATGCTCTCTTGAAATATGGCGAGTCTGATGGCATCAAGATTGAGCCAGAGATGTATGTTCCCGTCCTTCCAATGATCCTTGTCAATGGTTCGAGCGGCATTGGTACCGGTTGGAGTTCAGAAATTCCCAATTTCAATCCTCTTGACATCGTTGAGAACATCAGACTGCGCATGGCAGATGGCGGTTCTAAGGATAGTATGAAACCGATGGTCCCTTGGTACAAGGGCTTCACTGGCACGACCGAAGAACTTGGAGGTGATAAATTCCGCTTCACTGGCACCATCCGTCAAACTAGCGACACTGAAATTGAGGTTACCGAGTTACCTGTCCGCTACTGGACACAGGATTTCAAAGAAAAGCTCGAAGACATTATCAAGGCCGAGAAAACCCCATCATTCATCAAGGACTACATTGACTACAACACTCCTGACAGGGTCCATTTCATTATCAAAATGGAAGAGAAGCATATGACCGCTGCCTTGGCAAAAGGTCTCGAGGAGACTTTCAAGCTCTACAAGCCCCAGTCCTGCTCCAACATCGTTGCTTTCGATGCGCAGGGCCGCATTCACAAATACGCCACTGTTCTCGACATCATCGAGGAGTTCTACCACATTCGCCTGCGTTTCTATGAAAAACGAAAGTCTCATCAACTAAATGTTTTGCAGAAGGAGCTCACAAAGATGAGCAACCAGGCGAAATTCATCAAGATGATCATTGATGGCAAGCTTGTTGTGTCAAAGAAAAAGAAGGCTGTACTCGTTCAAGAGCTGAAGAAGCTTGGCTTCACACCCTTCCCCAAGGATGATGATGCTAAGAAGGGTGAAGTTGAGGACGCTCAGGACGATGCCGATGAATCTGATGAGACTGAGGTCGAAGTCAACGCCAATGACTACGACTATCTCTTAAGTGTGCGTATCTCCACTAAATGTCTTTGGGCTTATACTGACGCAATACAGATGGCCATCTGGTCTTTGACACACGAGCGTGTTGAGAAGCTCCTGAAGCAGATTGGTGATAAGGAAGACGAGGTCGACGCACTTATCAAGCTCACACCTAAGGACCTCTGGAATATTGACCTCGAGGCTTTCGTTGAGGAGTGGAACCTTCAGCTTGTCGAAGAGGCTGAGCGTGCAAAGAAGATCCAACGTATGGGTCGCCGTGCCTCGCACAAGCTCGGCATTGGTGCTTCCAAGGGTAGCAAAGCCAAAAAGAAGAGAAAGATGGGTGATAGCGATTCTGACTCTGGCTCTGATTCTGATTTTGGTCCCGTTAAGAAGAAGACCAAGCCAAAAAAGGATGGTCTGCTCAGCTACCTGCGCGAAGCGGATCCCCCGGTTAAGAAAACACCTCCTGTGGAGTCTACCAAGCCCGCTTCTGGAGCCACAGCTTCTCAGAAACAGGGCGGTCTGTTATCGCACCTTGTCAAGAACGACGTCAAGATAGAAACTCCCCCCCAGACGGACGACCCATCAAGTCCAACTGAAGAACCTGCGTCTGCTCCTAAGTCCAAGCTTGCGCCTACTGCTAAGGCTCGTGGTCGCTCTGTTCCGGCTAAGAAGCCTGTCCTCTCCGACGACGAGATAGAATCGGACGTCTTTGCTGTGGTCGCCAAAGAAGATGCGAAGAAGCCTGCACCCAAAGCCAGCGGTCGAGCTCCTCGCGCTGCCACAAAGCCAGTGTCTAAGTATACAATGGACAGCGATTCCGATGACTCCGATGACCTGGGTGATGTGAGCACAATGGTCAAGACGATTGGCGGTAGCAGTAATGGCGTACCCATGTTCAAGGCTTCCACTAGTGTCCGCCCTGGCAGCTCCTCTAGTATGCCCAAAGTTGCGAAGAAGGCAAGTCCTTCAATCATCGAAATTGATGAAGATGACACCAACTACGAAGCTCTGATGCCACGACCATCACCCAAGAAGCCAGCACCTCGCAACGTGAATGATACGCTGTTAAACTCAGACTCGGAAGACGACTTCAGTCTCGTCAAACCTAAGCCTGCAGCCAGTAAAATCACTAAAGTCGCTCCTAAGGCTAAACTGCCATTAAAGGCAAAAAGCTCTGTAGGGGCCGAAACTAAAAAGAGTGCGGTGTTGAGCCCGGCAGCCAGGACCTACGCCGCGCGCCTTGAAAAGACCTCTGGGACATCGAAAGCGAAAGCTGCTTCAGTAAAGAAGCCTACGATCATCGATTCAGACGAGGAAATGGACGACACAGACGCACTTGCTGACAAGATTCTCTCGGATGAAGAAGATGAACTGGCATCAAAGCCTAAGACTACGAACCGTGCTCCTACTGCTAGGCCGGGACGCAGGGCAGCGGCTAAGACGGCGAAGTACGTCGACAGTGATGATGATGAAGAGGAGGAGGCGAGTGAGGCGAGTTACGATGACGATAGTGAGTAAATGGATGATGAATAGTACAACGTGGAAGATGGGTGGTGATACATACCATGGTGGTGCTTAGGAGGGATACCCAATGGCGTTTCTGGATAATTGCGATTGCTCTAAGAGTGCCTATTTTCAATCTTGGTCATAATGGACGTTCCTATGGAACAAGCGGCGTTAGAGTTTTCTTGTGGTACATTCAAGCTCATACCGCGTATTGAGAGCACAATCGAATTAACATCCTCCTGTTTATCTTTGGATAGTACATATTCTTACTTCAGCCATTTAAAAGTACCGTGCACCATGCATCCATGCACCCGCAACACCTATAATGTCAGAGACCCAGACCAAAAACCCTTAACGTAATCCAGAAGCTAACCTCCATATTTGAAGCTTGCAAAATGCTTTGTAACCACCAATTACTGCGTTCCTATCCCAGCATCAATTATCCCGTTGTAAAATCCAAATCCATATCAAAGCTCATCTCCTCATCCTCCCAAGCCATCGTCAGCGGCGCTGCACTACTCGAACTCACACCTGTCGCGCTTGCGGTGGCACTGATCGGTATGTCAGACTCGAAACCTACGCTTGTTGCGGGGTCTTGAAATTCACTGGGCAACTGGTCCCATGTGGGTAGATAGAACACATCCAAGTCCTTATCGATCGACGAGAGAGCGAATTGGTTGTTGGAGCTCGAGCTGGGAGTGCAAGCTTGCTCCAAGATAGATGACATGGCCATTGCGGAGGCGCGGCGTGAAGCCGTTGTTGTTGGAGAAACGGAGGCAGAGCCTGTCAGACCGGGTATACTACGTGGGGACTGGGTTAAGGATATGTTGCGTGCGTGCTCGTACATGGTCGTTGTTCCCGACAACAGGCACTCAAATTCGACATCGCGGGTTTTTTCGTTTGAAGGTATGTTGAAGTTGTCTAGATTGAAGCTGGGGTCGAGTTGTGCCGCAGAACTGAGACCGAGATCCTCATAGATCTCATGTTGCGAATTGACGTCTAATTCTGTCAGTTCATAACAAAGTTTATCTAAGTTGATGTTGTAAATACCTGGTACTTGAATAGTGTGATCGATGCTGTGAGCCTTCTTGAAGAGATTGAGCCACTCCGGGTTGTCGGCTGCGGTCTGGTGCCATGGGTCATCGGGCTCGCCGTAGAGGATAACACGGGCCTCCTTCTGAAGCAACTCATCGGTGACGCTGCCGGCACCGTGCTTCTGGATGTGTTGGCGGGCGAACTGACCCAAGCGCAATGTCAAAATCTCCCAGCAGGTAGCACTAGAATGTGGTCCTGTTGAGCTGGAAGACGAGTAGTCCTTTATTGTGCTGTTATGTAATACAATAGGACCTACACTCTGTCTGTTGCCTTGGTATGCGTCTGAAAGATTTGTGGTGTTGGGTAATAGGTATTCGAGGTCTTCGCTTCCAAGTGTTAAGTTCATACGCTGCAAACCAGTCAGCTTCGGGTGTCTATTTGCACAGCTCTCCTCTTTGAATCTTACATTGCAACTAGAGGCATTGGTCGCCGAGAATGGGAAAGGGGATTTGCTCTCATTCGCAATCAGGTACGGTGGCATAGCGTTGGTGACATGTACAGCCACCGAAGCATCAAGACCGCGACAACCCTTCCAATTTCTCATATCGGCACCATTGCGGAACTCTTTTGCAAGGTGATCGACTCGGTCTTGCCACTTGTCAAACGACATACCGCAGAAGCCACACCTTGACTTTATGTATTGTGCTTGTGACTTCCAATGATCCATACTTGCGGTCATCTTACAGCCGTGCATCAGCCTCAGATGCTGTCGCAGATGGTCTTTCCGGTAGAAGGTGCGGGACTCCAGGCCCTTCTCTTCGCAGGCCGAATGGTTGTGAGTAGCAAGATGGTCTTTAGTAGGTTCAAATGCATCACAGTAGACGCATTTGCTTTTGCCGGTAGCAGTGTCAGCTACAACCTCACCAAGCGGTGCGCATATCCACTTTTCTAAGGACAAGTGGAGACTCTTCTCATGCCTTGACCAATCATACTTCGACTTGAAGCGGTCAGTACAGAACGTACACTGGAAGATTCGAGTGGCGTCCTTCCCAGTGTCAACTTTTGGAGCACGAGTCGGGATGCGTCGTCGCCTGCGTCTCTCTTTCGACTTCAGACTGTTCATGGATCCGAGAGAATGCCTGGAGCCATACGAATAGGCTGAGGTATGAGAACCATGAGAACCAGACGACATGTTTGTGAAGCCAGTCTCCAGCGATGAGAGAGAGGGTGCCCGGAATACTGAGAAGCTACCAGTGCTTTCGTTTGAGGAGGGCTTCTGGTAGCTGCTGCTGGCGCTGGGGTTCTCGGGAAGATCGAAAGTTTCGACGGCCTGAAAGATGGCTGTTAAAGGGGCAGGTTCGTTTTCAGGAGGAGAGTGCTTCCATCTTTCAAAGGGATCTATCGCGAGTTAACCGAAACAATTCTGTTGCTGTAGTACTGGCACACCGGCCGCAGTACTATGCTGTGAGCCGGTCACGTCTAAGCTAGGTTGACGACAATCACTGATACGGAACTTGAAGAACCGTCCAGTAATTGTAGTCGAGGCTTTCAATGAACCAGACTCCGTAGGGACATGCTTACTCAGAGACTCCCAAGTCCTGCCTGCTGGGATATTAAGAACTTCTGTCGACGGTCGAATACTCGGTGACGAGCTTCGCTTATGGCTCGCCTTCTGCCTTCGCCTTGTGTTGGCCATCCAGTTGGATATCTGACCCATTGAAAGGCCAGTCTGCTGGCCCAAGATCTCCTTCTCCTCGTCGGTGGGGTACGGGTGGTCCTGATGTTCCACCATCCAATCCTTCAGAATCTTGACAGCTGCCCGGGGAAATCTAGCAGCAGCAGCGCCCTTCTTGAGGCCAAAATTTCCATTCTCGTCATCAATAGGTCCAACATGACCCTTGGATCTCAATTGTTTCCTGCGAGTGAGGCCACCAACTTGGTGAACATCATCTTCGCCCACTACATCTAGAGTGTCGAGAGCAGTCTTTTGCGTTCGGTAAGGCATTAACTCTGGATTTGAGAAACTGCATGGCCGGAAAAGGTTATTGCAAGGCGAGCAACCTGATGTTCCATCGCCCTTGGCGTTATAAATGAAACACTCAAGATACTTTGAACGGCAATAGTCACAAGGGTTAGCAGGCTTCTGGTATCCAGGCAGCCAACTGGAGAAATCTGTGTTGAAGTCATATTCCTCAGTGTGCAGGTTGCCCGACTCAGGGAAAGTACCAAGGAGTTCACTGTGGCGCGTCAGTATTGTACTTCAAGCATGAATTTTGTGTTGGTTGAGCGTTGAAGACCTGTCTGCAACGAGCGATACCAAAGTCGAGGGAAGATGTAGTAGTCCGCACAGCAGAGTTGATGACCCTTCTTGACGATCGTTGGACGAATCACTCACTTCTGACTTGACTGTGACATTGGAATGTCCTGATCATACTCTTGGTATACATTGGGCATAGCTGCTTCGCCGAAGTCGAAAAACTGCGTCATGTCTGCATTCGGACCAGCCATCCTGGCTGCCACTCAAAGCCGATTTGTCAAGCCGAAACGGTTTACCGACGGAGTGTGCAATGGTCTGAAAGCAAGGACGCCCTTCGGCTTAAGTTGGAAATGTCGAAAGTAGTTGTAAGGCGTGTTTGAAGATATGAGCGACAAGTGTTCTTAGAAGAGGCCTTCTCAGTCAGATCGGAAGGCGCTAGTTTTGACCAGAGTAGTCTAGCGTCTAGATGTCAATTCGAAGGGCGCGCGTTAAGGACGGACCCAAAAAAATTTGCGGGGTGTATGGAGTCTTGACAAGACTGAGGGCCTCGTACTGCTGACTCAAGTATCATTCATTCTGCGAATGGTCCTTGTTGTCTTGAATTGTTATTGTCTTAAGTTTGCTTCAACACATTGTCCGAAGCAATCCAGAGGATATGTCACAATATACCGCAGGAATGTAGAACAACTAATACATCTCCTAAGCTCTCATAAAGACTACGAATCTCCCATAGACATGACACTTGCGACTACCGCTTCAGTATTGTTAGCAAAGCATGACTGCTCGCGGCGTTGCATCAGTGTGGCGTCGTCCCAGATGCCATTGACTTGGTCCCACCACCATCTGGAACATGGACGTCCAATCCGGGGATTTCTGCCGGAACAAAGTATGCGAGCAACGAAAGAGGCAGTTATAGGCGTGCAGGTGCGTTATCGCATCACAGCGGGGGGCATTTGTAAGCTGTACGACACATGCAATAAGACTGATGCGCGCAAATGCAACCGTGAGAAATGACATCACTTTGCAAGCAGTGCGAAGTTGTGCAAGTCAAACAGTACGGTGAGGCTCGGTGAATATTCACCCGCAACTACCCGATCATATGCGTTGTTCGGACACAAGACTGAGTGTAGTTGGTGCCTCCGATTTCGGGACCAATGTTGGATTCTGGTTGTATTGACGTGCTATTGTGAAACTGGAATACCTGATGTGGTAAGTCGAGGCAGCCATACACACACTCCTCCCAATAAAGAACTCCTCGCTATGATTTGTATCTCAAAGCAGATTCCACCAAATGCAATGGGAGGATACAAGAAAATCTCGTTCGACACCCGCAGATACGATGTTGCGAAGTCTTAGCAAATATCATGCTTGCCAGCAATATAATATGCAGAGTAAGAGGAAGAGCCACGCCTTATCAAAATGAAGCGAGACACCCTTCAGAATACGCTGCAGTATGTTCAGGACCAACTTAAAAAAATAGCGTCTGGTCATATTTAACAATGCTGCCATCTGCTAATGTGGGTTGTGTAGGACGGCATACTTTTCAATAGTAGCCAGGCTGCATTCGGCCATACACAGAATGCTGAGTCGGCGGCGAAGGAACCTGAGGAGGTGGCATCCTCATCAACCGATTGCCACCAGCATGTCCCATCGCTCCGGCACTATCCCTTCTCTTTTTTCTCTTCGGCCTGTCTCTCTCCGCTCTCAACGGTTCGCCAGCCATATAACCTCTATCCTGGTACCCAGCCGCGGCAAATGGCGGTTCTGCGACGCTTGGATCTCCCTCGCTGGGCAGTTTAAGCTTAACGAGGCTGTAAAAGTAGTCGAGAACCTCTGGATAGCGAAGCACCGATGCTCGCCAGTCTAAATCGATGCCACGCTTGTACTCTGCGTGTGCTTCTGCGATCTGTGATTGCAGTTGTTGAATTAACATGGGGTGTATCGGTGGTGCGCCGGAGAAGCGCATGTAAACGTCGTAGTGAGGCAGTGAGTTTAGATACGCAGTCTGCGCATGCTGACGGATCGACGTGAGGCGCGTGAAAGCTATCTGGATATGAGTCCGCGCGTGAGTGATTACCCAATCGCTACAGGCAGATTAGCATGCTATCTCATAGAAAAGCATGAAACGCCTACCGTATAGTAGCCATCCTCTCGTCCATGGCTCTGCTCTCGGCTTGGTCAAGGGCAATCTGAAGACGCTCTGACTCGCAGAGACATCCTGAATGTGGTGGTGCGCTACATATTGCGCAGTTTGGCACAGCATCCATCCTCAGGGGCCTCTTCAGAGGAGACAGTTATGCATGGTAACAACCCGGTGTGGGTGAATACTCTTTACAGCTGAAGGTTGGACGTCAGGTTAAGGGTGCGAGGTTTGCGTTTCGATGAGCAGGAGCAGGCGGTGACAAGATGCATGCTATATGACGACGATTGGGAGAGGCGAGCATAGGAATGGCTAGCTTTGTGCGGCTTATGAGATGGGTCATGTATGGATGATGCGCAATGAGTTGGCAAGGCTAGAATCCACTGATGCTCCAACCACCTCGGCAACGCTAAAAAACCGTAGCTGTCAAGTTTGCGTTTGCAATGATTACCTTTTGCTCGATAATGTAAAGGGCATAGGATGTCCATTCGAGCTTCCTTTAACGTACCGTTACGATGCTGTACACAGTTTGATCTTGTCGTACAGCTACCCCGCATTGTGGTTGTTAAATCGACAGGGCTGCTCGGCAATACTTGCCCATCTGTTACCTAGGAGTCCGTGCATGGCTTGGTATGGACTTTTTGGAAGCTCAAAGCTTAGTGCAGTACACAATAACTTCCACACCTACCAATTGATATACCAGAGCCTGAAGTGAATACCAGGAATATTTTCACCTGATTAAGCCATTTCAACTAGGTCACCTTACAACCAAATCCTGCTCACGATTACAGGCGACTGCCTGATTGCTTCAGGATGAGCGGCAAAGCAGGCGCATACGGTACCACAGGAGGAGGAGACACAGATTTCAGGAAGACATGGGACCGCGATGAGATGGCCAAGAAGGCGAAGGAGAGGGAGGCGAAGGAACGTGAGGAAGCCAAAGAACGCTACGAAGCCAAAGCGGCTGGGAAAACGTACAGACGACGCGCATCGACACCTGAGGACCTAAGGCAGACTGAAGCACGATCAGAGCGCATAGACTGGAGTAAAATGGTAGGGAAGCAGACCCTCACATCTGCAGCGGCTGCTGTAGGCAAGCGAGGGCGCGGCGCCGGTGCGTACTGTCAGGCCTGCGACCTTACGTTCAAGGATAATATTCAGTATATTGAGCATCTCAACAGCAAGCAGCATCTTATTGCGACAGGGCAATCTGGCGAGGTACGAAGAGCTACATTGGAGGAGGTGCGGGACCGTCTGCGCTATCTGAAGAGGAAGCGGGATGAGGATGCAAAAAACGAAGTTATTGACGTTGATGTGCGACTGGCCCTGAGCAAGGAGAAGATGGACCAGGAGGTCGAGGAACGTCGTCGCAAGCGCAACGAGAAGCGCAGGGCTAAGAATAAGGGTGACAGCAATGCTATGGAGTGGAAAGTAGACGGTGATGGGGTCATTGCTTGAGTATCAATGATTCGGTGCATACACAACTATGCGTAAAAATTCCTTGCGCATTCAGCAACCCGCGGCACACCCGATAGAACCCTCTCGTAATCGATCGGAAAAACAAAGTCAGGATGAGAAATGGAGGGAGGTAGCACGTTCAATGCCCAGATTGTCTGGGTCATTACTGGATCGACTGGTACCGAGGTGTGAACCATGCATTGAGTGGTAGTCATAGGCGTTCGGCTGGAAAACGGTTCTTTCCGTCTGAGGACCTTTATGACCCCCATACGCATGCAAACGTACCTCGCCCTGGATATCAGAACACGAGCAACCTTCCGCCCCGTTCAACGCGGGTGAAGAGGAACGGAATTTGGCACTAGAAACAACCCGCTGCACGAAGCGTGCGATCCCCTGGTGCACTGCAGTACCGGTTCCTGGGCCAAGCTCCACCCGATATGGAGAAGGAGGAGCTTCGTCGTCTACGATTGAAATTCCACTACTCGCGTTTACTTAACAGCGTGGATCTTTGTCACTTAAGAGACAATTCCAGTATTTGCCTTGCATCATTTTCCACTAGTCCTTGTCTATTTCAGCTTGAGAGTTTCCGGGCGCGTGTACAACATCAGTGACATGACTGGCGATAATATCACTCTATCACGAACCACCCTTGCTTGCAGGCTCACCATACGCACATTATGACCAGGGGACACTGTCTATAATACGAAGAGGTAAACATCGACCTTAACAGGTTTCATACACCATGGTACCTTGAAGTGGACCTTGGACGTCCAATTTCACACCTGTTTCCAAACCTATGCACTGCAGCGCCAACAATCATATAGCATGGCCTCATGACGGTAACAGAATTCAATGATTAAAGAATCTATGGACCTCGCATCATATTGCTATTTCTTGCCAACGCATACCCTCTCATCCCATCTTAACGATCGGCACCCGTCGACACGTGGATTCAAAAAGTTGGATCTCATTGGTTCCAGATCTTGTCTAAAAACAACGGCGAGGAGAGGAGTGTCCTTGTAGAAGAATTCGTGGGCGTTTTGAGTAAGGGAACCGAACCGCTGCTGGAAGATGTAAATCTGTTTTTTAACGCGGCAATGGGAGGGTGGCACAGGTAGCAGCGCTGACCGCATCATTCGTTTTGCGCGTTCAATCGTTCTGGAAGAACGAGTTGTTACCGGGGAGCGGTGAATGAATTTGGGTGTCTACATAAATCCGCTGGATGAGCTTATACGGCTATCAAGCAGGAGAGTGTAGTTATGTCCAAGATGAGGAGCATGTCCCTCTTGTAATGGAATAGGACATCGATAGTTTTCAGATGGCAGCAAAGCAAGCTGGCCTGAGCCATGCTTTAGGGGCTTACAAATGCATTGTCAAAGCTATGATGCATACGCGTCGTCAATCATGATGGCCGAGTTGCCAGTCAAGACATGTCTATTTACAGATATGAAAGAGGAAATGTGAGGAAACAATGCTGAGCATCATGGTACATAGAGCCTGTCTATATGATGTATTTCCCCCTTTCATAGAGTTACTGACCCAAGCGCCAAGAATGCACCATGTTACAAAAAAAAAACAAAAGAGCCGCACCCGATGCACGCTTAGAAACGAGTGTACCGACGATGAGCGCTAAAATAGAAAGCCAGTGACGAGAGGAGAAAACTACTCTCTGAAATGTATGTCGGCGTTGCGTCGCTGTAGCTAACCAAAGGCAGGTGGGGATCACCTCAAAATCTTGAACCACGACGAATACGCTTTGGCCCAGGCAACGCTGTTGTGTCGCGCATTACCACACCCAGTGACATTAATACCTCAGCTGCTTCGAGATCACTGTTGTTTCCGGTCTGGATTCGGCATTGGCTGTGAACAAGGTGTGCCACCTGTATTTGTGGTGAATCGACTTTTTTGACGATACAATCAGTATCAACGTATGAAATTTCCGAATGGGCTCGTTTTTTCCGGAGATTATCATTACAGCATCGATCTGGGTTCGATGTTGACAGTAGCCGCACCAGCGGAGCGTATCCACCAACCGGCGAACAATGGCTCCAAGAGTATGTTGTATGTGGTGAGGTAGGTGAACCTGCTCCATTTACTGGAGTGAAGCAACTGACACTGTGCTGGCTTCGTGGAGACACTTGGGGGGAAAGGTCAGACTTATCACTTCGATCGGCATCACTACCATAACCACTTTCGAGATCCCTAGGACGGCTACGTTGTTTCTCGAATGGTGATGAAAGAACTGGCATTAGTGTTGCCACGACTGTCGACGGTGTTCTTGGCTGTAAAAGCTGATATGAGGTACCCTCTTCCCTAAAGCGAACTGTCTCTGTGGTGCAAAACCTCACAATCTGAGGGTCGATGACAAATTTTGCAAAACCGGGGTGTTGAGGCGGCCTGCAGATCTGAGGGAACTCGTTCCCGAAGATCGGTGTAAGTGCCCAACGGATATCCCAGCAGAAGGTTGCAGCAATCTCTTTGGCAGCTTGATATGGCATCCAGTAGCCTGCGAAATATCAGCAAACCACTCACAGAAGCTAAGATTGAACTGACCTTGGCACACCAGAGCTCCTCCAGTGATGCTATAGCTAATTTCTTTCATACCAGGGTTCTCTCTCAATGCTTTGGCAGGGACGGTCTACGTCGATTAGCAAGGATGTCATAGACCCGAACAATAACTGACCTTCGAATACTTGCATGACTTGAAGAATGGTGTCATACGAACGAGGCCTACATTGTAGTCCCATACCACTACGTATTCTCTATCCTCACCAGGCCTCTTGTATGTATACTGGAATACTATGGGACTGTCAGCTTGTTCTCCTCTTCATATCGGCGAAATCATGGTTACCTTCGAAAGCATCTCGACCGGTTTTCTCAAGAAAATCCTTCTTGTCGCTGTTGTAAGGGATATGTCGCACACCCCTCCTACATATCTGGCCCAGAGGGTAGATTCGGAATTCTCGATGCCGGGCTTCGAGTTCACTATCGCTTACAGCCTCGTGCGGCGGATAGTTTACATGGCCGATAATCTTATTGCCTTCTGAGAAAACTGGGGCATCCTTTGCTACCTTTTGTCTCTTTGGAATGACTGCAGGAGTCAGGTGGCGTTGGGAAGACGTTGGGTATGGAAGAGCTGAGCTGATATGCTCATTTATATCGCCAGAAGGCCAGTTCAGCATAGACTTGATATCCATGCTTGAATGACAAAAGGGTTGCCTGGGCTCTTCTGGCTATGAGGGATAGAAAATGGAGGCAATGCACATAGGAAGAAGCCGACAGGTGGTTCGTTTGTAGGATGTCCACGCGGACGGGATGTCCACCTTATACACCAAACTAGAAAGATGTTCGAACAATACTGCACAATCTGTTTTCCGGCGCTGTAGACGATCAGAAGCTGAACAACACAGAAGACTTTTAACACGTACATACCCACTTAAAGAATGGGGTTGATTGGAAACACTTGCAACAAATCGAGAGAGGTGGCAGTGGAAATGTGTGCGCTCTACGCTGTCTCCGGTACAAAGCTGGCTCCGACCGGCAAACGGAACGCTCCAGTGGCAACAAAACTTCCCGCGTATGAAATGCAATAAATAGCTTCACTTCGGTTGTCAGAATTCTTGGCCAACTACTGCCTGCCCACTGTGAGGAGAAAACATGTCAGTATGTGCTCATCCTAATAGCAGCAACACGGTGGCTTACACTGATATACTATTAGTGTGGCTGACAAATGACTCAACTCAGTGAGCGAATGGCAATCCAAATACTTGTGTTTGAGAGATAGAGTTGATACGAAGACTGAAGAGAGGACTCCTGATGATTACAATGTTTCTTATCAAGTGAAGTGTTGTCCTCACCAACGCGCTAGCTTTCACACCTATCCGAAAGCACATTGCCAGAGTACACCCGAGCGCCATGCAGAAGGTATCCGGTGTGCATATACGCAGGAAGGCGCCATAGTTCGCACTAAGAGGCTTGTCAGATTTTTATCCGGCAATCTTCGTTCATTGGACCAAACGCTCATGAACGAAAGCAAGTGCTGGGTATAAGACAGTGCAGCTGTGCAAGATGATTTCGAAGGATTGTGTAGCACGGTGTCAAACGCTCATCCGCCTTGAACCCTGCATATTGTCAAGTCTCACGCTGCACTGCCTTTGTCCGTTGTATTTGAAGCTTTGGCAACCAGAACAAATCCAATCACACAAAGGACGTGCGAGATCGTTATAAACAGTTGCACTAAGAGCACCTCAGAACAACCGCTTGAAAACAGAACAAGCACCTTGTTTTGCAAGAATACAGACTTGTGTTGAAAGAACTGAACTCGCAAGCCTGACTTGTGTAAACTGAAGCTTGTGTCGTGGAAGTGGCCGGTAAGATTGTAGGTCACAACATAAACTGTCTGCACTCCGCACGATCGCCTACATAACGGTCGTACCATTTATCACTTGTGATAGCCTCGCTCACTCAGGATTTTCAGACAAGGTTGCCTTGTCATGTTGTTTTCGATACGAACAAATTAGTATTGGTACCTGCAGCCATCCGAAAGGTCGTACAAGCTTGGCTGTACATACTGCAAAACGTGGGTCACCCTGTCAAAGTTGTCTTTTGGACTTACGTCTAACACTCCGGCAATTATTGAGAGAGCTTCAGTTCCGTTCACTTCCAGCTAGGGCTTTTGCTTTCTTTGTTGTTCGCAATACTCGATAGTCGTGCTCGAGAGGTACACCGCCCCACGATTCTCTAGCATAAACATCATCTACTGGAGAGTTAAAGCTTCACGTTTGTAAATGGAAGCATTATTTTCGATCTGAGGTCTTTGTAATCACAACCATTGCGTGTGAACGTATGGGGTAAGTTCAGACACTGAACGTTTGATCAAACCGTGTCTCACCGAACAATCTGGAACAAAGGAAAAGGTTCATCTGCGCGACTGCAATTGAAAAAGCTTGCCTCTTGTTGAAAAAAAAATCTTAATATTTTAGTCTGACAGCTTAAGGTATTGAAAGCCAGGTCGCAGTCTGAACTGTTGCGGTTCGTGATCGTTGACATAGAGGTAGCTTCCTGGAACCCTTCTAGGACTACGGTCCTTAGACTTGGCCCGTGATCAGTAGCTTGCAGATTGATCCGGCTCCACATTCTGAGGCCGCTGTCACTGCGCGGAGCCGTCGGTAGACAATTTGAGCAACTTGGATTTCCTTCCCCGAAGCAAGCTATACACTTGGTGGCATCATGCACGGACTCATTCACATCATTCATGTTGGTTTGTTGAAGTGTATAGGCGCCTTTCCTCATTAAGGTTGTATGCACAACGCCGGAGGGGTGAGGATATGCGCTTTCACTGCGGCGAATCTTTCCCGTTTGCCGGAGCTACACAGCGCCGGAAACTTAGGAACACAACCTACTTGACGTGAGTTTATGAACAGAGGTATCCATATTATATTCCCTGTTTTACCCTACCAGAGAGACGAATATAACAAGGTAAAAAAGACTTACATTAAACCGCTAGCGAAGGCGCTACACGTTCTCAGTTTTGATCGGAGGTCACCATTTGAAAACAAACAAGAAAAAAGGAATAACAGGTTTTAAATCCCTTAGGCTACTCAAAGATGCAGTTACAGCATGACTGCGTCACTAGACTAGTTTCCAGCTGTATTGGAAGTCAAGGGAACTATGGCGCTTGCTTTACCCAACAGTAGCAATCCTAGAACGCAATTGCTACGATTGACTTCGCACTATAAGACCGAGGGAGCTCACGATATATAATTGTCTAAGATTGCCCTATGATCCAAGGAGCATTTTGTTCTCCACACAGGGCGTCACTGAGCTAAGTGGACCATTTATCAACAGCAGGTACTTCTATTGAGTTTGTGAATTCCTATGAAAGCGCCCTATATAGTACAATTGTCGCTAGCGGACCTCCGACCAACGACTGTAGATCACGAGGTTAGGGTGGATGGCTTCCAGATCTCCTCGAGCACATTAATAGCACTACACCGCAGTGATCTCAATCGGATAGAAGTGATGAATAGCTGCCCAACCACTTCATTCTTATTGTTTACAGCTTTGATAGCTTTTCTTTTTTTTACTGATGTTCCCGGCTCATTAAATGTCGACCAATGCATTAGAGTTCGGCCGTAATACTAGCGAGACAGACAAGTTGCGATAAATCTTTTCACAAGCAGTCAATCCTCGGCTCTACGGACACACAACAGCAGCATGCCTCGCACAGCGTTCCGTAGTAGCTGTTGTCACCACATCATGACGCTGCACGGCAGCAATCATAGCACAAACTGTCAGTGTGCATGCAAGGGGATTCATGGACTTTTTGGTACTGAACTCCAATGACCCTATTATTATCTGGTACTCATGGTAGTGCAAAATGTACAATAAGAGCGTCAAAATTTCTATTGAATGAGGAGGGAGACTGGAATATGAAATGTGTTGCGTCATATACCAGAGTGCAGCGGTATCACCCAATAAACCGCACGTTATTGTCCGGATTTACCTCATTAAGTCAAAATTCTCGCTGACCAGCTATTTAACAAGAATCATCATTGACTGACAGCGGGACCTTGCAGAGTCATTCTTGTGTTACTACTTTTTGCTGGCGTCGATCTCAGGAACCATCGCGAAGTGTGACCACAAATGACGGCGCAATTGCACAGCGTGGAGCATGGAGATTTGAGAGCCATAAAACTGATGAAATCTATCCAATAGTAGTTTCATTGTACGTTCTTATTGACAGCTGCTGTACCGCCTTCAAGCTTTGTGGCGTTTTTGACTCTGTTGAACAAGCCAGGTTCGCAAAAACAAGTGACCCCTACCAGTCTCGAGCGCGAAGCACGGCACCAGGATGGCCCACTTCAGGCCATGCGCCATCATATGCCTTGCTTGCACTTGTGTATAGGTCGTTCGAATTTAACATGTAGGCGCAGGTACGACAAAGTCACCCCACCCCTCCACTACGTGTACGACCCCAACACAGCATAGCTCAACACTATACTAGATACCAACACTGTAGACTAGTCACAACTAGCACTTAAATTGGTAAAATGTATGTCAGAAAAGCCTGTCTTCAGTACTAAGGCTAAAATAGCGTCCGCTGTAGGGCTGCTTCTAAGGATATCAGTCTAAACGACACTCAGGATCGTACAAAGTCCTTACCTTTCGGCCGCAAGCACTCATACCGACCGTTCGCTCAACAAGCGGCAAAATCGCAGATCTGGGCTTGGCATGGTTGCTCTGACAGGGCTGTTAGGTCAGATGCGCCAAAGAAGGACAAGGTGAGCGGTTGTGAAACACGGTCATGGTTCTGACAGCTTGACAGGCGCTGTTGTGCGAGGAAGCCTATCTGCGTAACACATCGACTAAAAATGACCGAGAAATTTAAGAAGGCGAACACACGCCTCACTTTGCCGGTAAATATACCTGTTTTTGCCTTGTATGTGCTGATATTCCCTACCTTCGCTTTTCGAAAGATGATCTTGGTCGCATATGTAGCTGAGTTGCCTCATGTACTGTCTGCCTCGTGCGCTGGATATTGTGTAACAGCCAACACACGCGGTTGCACCAGAAGCAGCAAGCTGATCCATACCTTACTATTCTGAGTAATACGTGATAGGGGTTTGAGATTCATAGCCCCCTCTCAGTACAAGCGAACTAACTATGATGTAAACACATACTATCATCATCAGGTTGTATACCTATTGGTTGTCACCGTATGGGTAGGTACTGTGCAAATGATAGCGATGTGGTGTAGGACAGTAGTCACCTCGTTCTTCGCCATCGATCATCGACTGTAATTTAACTAGCTTTGGCATGATGATCAGTAGCATACCTATTCAAGGGCGGAATTATTGCATTACGTCACCTTCTTTGCCCCTCTTTTTCCTAGCGTAGATCGAGTGAATACATGGCAACGACGCTGTTGGTCCAGGGCAACCTGATAGCACAACACGATATTCGATGAAGTTGGGTCAAATTCAGTCGTGATTCAAGATTCTGCTATGTATTCCCATCTGATATCATCACCTGCTCCTGTTGCCTGCCCTGTTTCTATCCAATAACATCATCATCATCCATATTTCATAGCACATCTCCCTCCAGCTCCACTGCCGTCCTACAGCAAATGCAAGCATCTTCTCATCTTCCCGCATGACCTTATAGACCCACAAGGTTGACAAGATGACAACCTCGTCATTCGCAGTCACAGAATGTTGTGATTCCTCATCATGCATTAGCTTGCAGTCTCTCTGTAATTAGTTATTTGATTACATATAATGATCAATTAAAGTGGCGATTATCACAATAAGGCGTTGTGGCGGAGTGGTTATCGCGACAGACTTGAAATCTGTTTCCCTCGGGAGCGTAGGTTCGAATCCTGCCAACGTCGTTTTTTTATTTTCACATAGGCCTACGATGTGGGGGCGGGCTGTGGTCATATCTTTTATATTTTGCAGGGTCGGTACCCACGCAAATTGTGAGTCTTTTTGTCTCAGCTGTTGATGAATCGTCTTTTTTCTGGCAACTCTCCTTCTCTAACTCCTCGGCCACACCTGTCACAAGGGGCTTCGAAATCGGACTCTGCACCTCCACGTGGTGAAGCCTGGGAACCTGACTCTTTGATAGCTCAGAGCCAGCGCAGAGACGTTGTGTCGATGGTGGAGATGAGCATTGCCTGTGGTGAGACAGTGCACAGTTTTCATCTTAACACCCCGACATACACCAAAACGGGAGACCCTCTACTCCTGTTTTTTGAACATAAGGGCACTGCCATGCCCAATACGAATAAGGCTTCTGCTCACCCAGAGTCACCACCGATTCGCCAGAGCACCGGCTCTTCATCACAACATAACGACCAGAACTGCACGCAGCTCCAATCATACCGAACGTCAGTCTCTGTGACTTGACAACAACTCAATTCCAGGCAGCCAGCAAGGCCTTGGGATACCGAACTTTCAGAGGAAAGAATGGAGGACTGGGCTGACACTTTCTTCATGTCACACTTGCCTCTGCCTTTTGTTTTGCTTGCACTGCATCGGCCCTTGGGTTTCAACCCACATCATCTCTTGTACTACTATAGAAGCCACCCTCATTTGACACCACCCCCCTCATTACCAGAGATGCAATTTGCGTTTCTCGTCTTCAATAGTCTAGGACTCAGATAGGACGTTAAATATAAATCAAATCAAATCAAATCACACCTGTCACAAACTCTGTCGAAGCTTCGCACTCGTTTCCATTTGTCATTGTTGGACCATAGATGTCAATGCCCTCTGGTGTGATCACATGATTGTAGAGCTAGCCCCATAAGGGACTAGCTCTCACACCCCTCGATACATGTTCACCTCACCAGATAACGACACAGAATCAATCACAATCAACTCATCTGCTCACCTCGTTGCAACGACTGTTGATGATTCACATAAATCACCTATGTGATACCCTTTGCCGTTTCAACAGTCATAATCTGCTCCTATTCTCAAGACTAGCCACAAGCACTTTTCCTAGCACATCAATCTTGTCATACTTGAATCGTATTTACCCTTTTACATATCCTGTAGACCATGCAATAGCCCATTTCCGTACACATTGCCATTGATGCCGCCCTCCCCCCAAATGTGCATCTACTCTTGATATCTCTGAGTTTCTGATGACAAACAACACCTCCTTTGTCTGTGTCAATACTATCTTCTTCTCTTGCCTTACAAATACTATCGGTCTCTTCGCGTCATTCTCAACGAATCTTTATCACGCTTCTGTGATTAAAACCATCATGATCCCTTCCTCCAACCCCGGGAATGCCTCCACAGGTCCAACATTAGCATCCTTAATCCCAATATCGCCTGGATACTGCTCAGTTCAAGTTATGGTGTGGAACGATTTAGCTTGAACAGCAAACAGTGAAATGATAAGATCTACCTGCCTCACTCTGACATCCAAAACTAGTATCCCGCAATCGAATGTACAAGATACACTTTTCTCATTATACCTGCCTGCTGTCTTTACTACCCTCGATTCTATCATGTGTAACAAGCGAGCTATATAGTACAAGTTATATGCGGCCACAGTAGGGAGGGGAGTTTTGAAGATATTTGCTGACTATATCACTACGGTCAAAAAGTGGGGTGAAATTCGCTACATTTCGAGGGGGTAAAACAATCATAAAAAACTGGGAAATGATTTACCCTCTAGACAGTGTTTTTA